>JAECUM010009844.1:0-45323 GCA_016617855.1 Megalonaias nervosa | reverse complement strand
CACAAGGGTGGCATTACTATCTGTACGCGTTAACATGGGTGGCATTAGAGACTGCACATACCAGTACGCCTGCACTTGGGTGACATTACATACTACACAGGCCAATATGTGTGCACACGAGTGGCATTAAATAGTACGCGGGTCAGAGCATGTTCAAATGGGTGACGTTACATACTACTCGGATCAGTACGTGTTCACATGGGTGGAATTACACACTGCACAGATCAGTACGTGTGCACGTGGGTGGCACTACATACGACACAGATCAGTGCGTGTGCACGGGGGTGGCATAAAATACTACACAGAACAGTACGTGTGCACGTGAAGGGCACTTCATACAACACAGTAAAGTACGTGTGCACGTGGGTGGCATTACATACTACACGGGTCAGTACGTGTTCACATGGGTGGAATTACATACTGCACAGATCAGTACGTGTGCACGTGGGTGGCACTACGTACGACACAGTACAGTACGTGTGCGCGGGGGTGGCATAAAATACTACACAGAACAGTACGTGTGCACGTGGATGGCTCTACGTACTACACAGTCCAGTACGTGTGCACGTGGGTGGCATTACACACTACACAGGTCAGTATGTGTGCACGTGCGTGGCATTACATACCACACAGGTCAGTATGTGTGCATATGGGTGGCATTACATACTAGACCGCTAGGCGCTGAGCATTAAGAGATTAGTGTTAGGACTGGTCTGTCAGGAAAATGTGACTGTGTGGGACATCATGCTTGTCTGAGACATGATGCCAGTTCAAAACATCACTATTAACTGCCACACTCCAAACATCATGGTAAAGCTACGTTAAAAATCCAAATCACACACACGCGCGCGTGCGCGCGCGCGCGTTACAGACTGCGCCTTTATTTTCTATGCAAATTCGGTTACAGGGGCACATTTTTATCACAGTATATGAAAGCAGCATTGAGATATGTCGTCAATAAATTCACCTTAAACTTGCTCAGCCTTCATAAGTACTTAACGACTGCAGGGCTGAACCTGAATAGCACACATGGGTGGCATTACATACTACACAGGCCAGCATGTGAGTGAAACGCTAATACTATATAAATAGTTGTATGCCAGCATCCGATTCCATGTATATTATGACATTTATTGTATAATTGACATTGTATGATTGACATGGACAATGGCTTCATTTAATATTAACATAATTTTGTACTAAAATGATCTTATATCAACAGAGATTATATTGCACAGAGAACTGGAAAAAATGCATAAGTAAAAGCATGATAATACGTACGCACCCACTTCCATACTTCAAAGTGGAACGTGTGCATGTATGTATGCATGCATTTTCATGGATGGCTACTTTGGTAGGTAAGGGTATTGTTACTTTGCTAGATAAGCGGAGAGATATCATCGGTTGACAGGAGGCTATAGATTCACATAAAGAACAAGTATTTTTAAATAATCGACGTCACAAGTACTTCGCAGGACAGATTCTACGATACCAAAGTAATGGCCGTGTGTTAAGGTATCACGGTACCAATTGTTTTTCCATAGACCTCAATGCTAATGTTTTGTGAAATAAATATACTTTCTATCCTACCTCAGCATGCATGTCACCCACTGTCACAGAGAACAATGTTAGATTGTCAATTTGACAAGGACAGAACCAGGTACTCCATTGCATTTAAGAGAGATAACTCTGCTGGAACTAGACGGGTAAGAGTTATCTAGTTACACCAGACACATTTTCAGTCATGTGTATTTAAAAAAAAAAAAATCATAAAAAATACAAAATGTGATATAGTTATGAATTAACATAATCTGACATGTTGCCAAGAGGCTCAACCTAACAGAAAGTACAACTCTTACATAATGCACCAATCACAGTTAGTTTTGTGGTTTATTTCTGAATGCAATGTTCCTTACACCTTAAGCTCCCCCCACCTGGGGTTGTACAATTGGTACCGTTATACCTTAAATCTGAAAATGGTGGGAACCGCAGTGTCTCAATGATTAACGTGCCGGACTCATGACCGAAACGGCGCTGGTTAGCATACTATCATTGAACCAGATAGGGTCAGCTACAGTGGTGTGTCCTTGGGCAGCACACGATATTCCAATTGCCTCGGCACCAAATAACCTATGTACGTTACTATGCCATAGAGCACCAAAAATTCTGTAAATGTAATAAATTCTCGTAAAAATTCATAGCATCACCGGAAAAATAACGTGAAATGAAATTATCAGCAAAGTCATGAATCATAGTTTTAGAAAACAATTAGTATCAGCGATAATTTCTTTTCTTGTACTTCACGCATGCCTGGTACTAAAGATCATTACGTGTATTGCTGTATTCGGTACACATAATTACCGGAACCGGAACCAACCAAACACAAACCGGATTGGAACCGCAACGAGATCAAAACCAATCGAAACGAATATAAAGAAATATTATGCTATTGCATGTAAATTGTTGCTGGAAAATAAAATTTTGGCAGTAAATCCAAGTTTTTGTCATTGAAAAGACATGTTTTATCACACACAAGTTATGCGTAAAATTAAATTCAAGATCAGCCATAAACTGTGAGTAAATCTGGCTTTGTTTTATTTTATTTATTTATTTAAGAGAAAAGGAGACAGAGTTATATTTCCGAACATAAATTACTAAAATTGATCACCCTCCAATTATGACTATATTGGTTTTATATGTAGGTATGATAGATCGAGGTTTATCTATGAGATGTAGGTATGATATATCGAGATTTCCACTATTACATTTAGGTATGATAAATCGAAGTTTAAACTATTAAAGTTCAACTCTGATTTGTATTGTATCCACGTCCTTTTTAAATACCGATTTCACTTGTTCAAGAAGGTTACTTCACGCATACTTGTTATACCAATACTTGTATACGAATACTTGTTATGCCGATACCCACATGTACATCCTTGTTATACCTATACATGTATACGCGCGATATATACCGTATGTTCGTCTGGGTCATAGAAGTAACACCTTGGACTAACCCACTGTCCACTTAAGTATTGGAACGTTTACTTACATGCATCCTCAGATTAGTTGGACTCCCTTACAGTGACCCATGAACGTGAGCTGGACTAATTTTGGCATATGTGAACAACGAACACATTAATGTTGCTATTTATGTTCGTTTCTGCTACGTTCCTGTTGGTTGTGGTTCGTTCCGGTTCCTTTATGAGAGAGAGAGAGAGAGAGAGAGAGAGAGAGAGAGAGAGAGAGAGAGAACTCACCAAAGGAATTCTTCTTAGACTTTTCTAGATTTTGTGATAGCATACACAAGAAAAGTACACATCTTCCTACGGAATACTAGTAGTAACTAATATTACTCAACCAGAGTAACGTAAGACTTTCCTTTAAGTCGATAAACTTAGAGACGTGCCTAACTGTGGTTGCCACTTGCAAGTCATTGATTGAATTATGGTTACAAAGCAGTGCAATGGTAATAAATGTCAATTCGAAAATTAGGTCCACACGCGATATACACTGTGCGGAAATGGAAAAGTAATAAATACTGCAGCTACGCCCGAGAAATCGTATAAAAGTACGAGTGTATTGTTACAAACGGCTTCATTAGCTGGCCTATACGACGAACCAGCGGCAATGCAAAAGCGACCGAAGACGTCGACCAGTTAAGAGATCGAAATAAACAGTACATTATATTTTACTATAATTTTTATTTATCCTTTAGATAAAGGCGTGACTCATTTCAGTCGTACATGAATTTACGTCTGGCCGTTTTCGAATGACATTTTAGACTTTAAAATTATCATCTTCCTGATCCTTTAAGAAATTTAATACATTAAATTTTAAGATGTACGTTTTGCATCATTGACACGTGTTCATGAACCTGTACTTTCTTTAGTAATATTTAAAAGTTAAAGTTCATTTAAAACATTTAATATGTACGTTTTTTTTTTTTTTAAATATTTAATATGTTAGGTTCATTTGAAACATTTAATTATGTAAGGTTCATTTGAAACATTTAATATGTAAATTTCATTTGAAACATTTAACATGTACGGTTCATTTGAAACATTGAATATGTAAGTTTCATTTGAAACATTTAATATGTAAGTTTCGTTTGAAACATTTAATATGTAGGGTTCATGTGAAACTTTGAATATGTAAGTTTCATTTGAAACATTTAATATGTAAGTTTCATTTGAAACATTTAATATGTAGGGTTCATTTGAAACATTTAATATGTAAGTTTCATTTGAAACATTTGATATGTAGGGTTCATTTGAAACATTGAATATGTAGTTTCATTTGAAACTTTTAATATGTAGATTTCATTTGAAACATATTAATAGATAAGGTTGATTTGATTTAATATTTAAGGCTCTTGTTTAAAGCATGATAAAGGAATACATCCTCATGAACATTAGACTTTAATTTCATATATTCAGGCCACTGTGACCCATACGTCATACTAGCCTGGCCAGTTACTTTCCATACTTTATCCCGTTTCTCAGGTTCTACATACAAAAATGACGAGGGGAAGATTGACCGATATAAGAGCATCGCTATTGTTTGGAATATGGTTATTGTAAACTACATTTCACGCTTTACTAGCTTTAGTTACTACAAGATTGCAAAAAGCGACAATTTTAATACTTGATGTTGTTCTGCAAATACTTAATTTTAGAAATCTTAAGTATATTAACTGAATTATTTCGTAAACTAACGGTGCTTAATTTCAGCTTGTATTAGAAGATGGTAAACATCGTGGACTAATTAGCTAAAGGAAATTCTGATTTGAGTGCGTGTGTTTTGTACTCATCTCGATTTTTAACTTAGCTTTAACATTTGGTTGAAATCTGTGCTGGTATGTTCCATAAATCTCAAGACTGTAAAAAGAATGTTCTTCTGTCATTAGTATGAGGAACAAAATCACCATGACTGGTTAAGGAATTTAATATTTGGCAAACAGTATAGACTGGCAAATAATACAGGAATACAAATTTCCAGATAAGAGATCTCGGCTAAACTAGAGGTGCTTGTTTCAAGTGGATATTTGTTATAGAGAGATTTGCTGGTAACGTGGCATTAATCAGTGACCTAAAATCACAATAACCCAGATAAGACACAAGGCGATTATATCGTATTATCCTCGTTGCTATGGCCTTATGTACATGGAGTTTGGACTAGTTAATTATATTGGTATTGCATTATATTATACTAAATGTTTCGTTATCTAGCGAACAACTTTATAAAATTTTACAATGTACCTGAATATATATATAAAATCTGCATTTCGTTTGTTGACATCTTTAACTATATTCTATGTTCATGCACCTTACAAACTCGGACCACATTCTCTCTCTCTCTCTCTCTCTCTCTCTCTCTCTCAAATTAAACCAGGCTACAGGTGCATGCTACGTTTTTAGTTGATTCAAAAATTGCGTATTTAGACTTTGTAAGTGAAAATGAATTTTCTCAAGAAATAAAATGCTCAAGCTTGCAAATCAAAAAGTCTGGATTTTATCGATATATGAGTAGATTTACATAAATCTACAGGTATTGCATATTCTATATGATCTCCTAAAGAGTGAACCTCAACCAGTATACATACCTCGCCAGTGACTTCTCAGAATAAATCAAATTGTTGTTGAGTTTATCAAATTTCAGACAGATTTTTTTTTTTTTAATGTTTTCTCGAAGTAGCTTTTTGAAGACGCATGATCAGATCTAGGTCTGTACTTTTTTGTTAAGAAAGGTTGTCTATACAACAGACTTGGAGACAATATTTTAACGATTTGTTTTTATAACTTTTATCTTTTACTGTCTACAGTTTTAACAGAATTTTAGCAACTTGACGTTGAAACTTTTATTATTTAAGACTGCATGTTTGGAATTTTATAAAGGGCTCTCATCGAAAGAATTTTTACCAAATAAATAATGGGGCTTCGTTTGGGGGTACGTTGTCCGACTATCTTGTCATTCTTAACTATTTTTGTGAAGGTCCATTAAAAGTACTCGATTAAATACGTCACAGTTAAATTCAAACGTTCCAATAAATCTTGCCTTGTTCCCTATGTCATATACATTGAATGTTTAGAACAGCTCATGTGCAATTCAAAGCCAGGTACGCATATAGTCATTGAACCCATTCAACACAAAAGGTAATTTGATCAATGTATCTCATGACGATACTATTTTACATGTACATTTGCACTTCACTAAACAGAACTCGAGTTGCATTGTATTTCTTCTCATACCGTAAACTTGTGGATGGAATTTAACGGTCATCCTGCTTACGTTTAAACTCTTCAGGTTTTTTTTTTTTTTAAAATATTTTTATTGAATACGGTCCTGCCGTCGTAAATTAACTTTCAACTTTTGCAACATTAGGTCAGACTACATTCAGATACAATCAACATAACGACTATGTTATCCAGTCGAACAGGATGTTTGCTTTTATTTACATCCGGGAACGCATGAACTATCTGCTTGTGTCACCCAGATAAACACATAGACATGCTTACATGCGTACACTGAGTCCTATATAGACATGCTCATATGCGTACACTGAGTCCTATATAGACATGCTTACATGCGTAAACTGAGTCCAATATAGACGTGCTTACATGCGTACACTGAGTCCTATATAGACATGCTTACATGCGTACACTGAGTCCTATATAGACATGCTTACATGCGTACACTGAGTCCTATATAGACATGCTTACATGCGTACACTGAGTCCAATTCATGCAAGCATGCAGCTTATTTATAGTTACCATAGCAACTTAGCTTGCATAAAAAAATTTTAAAAAAATATAAAAAATTTTTTTCCTTCCAACCGTTATTTTTTGAGAGAACCGGAGAATATTACATGAATTGTGAAAAGTGTAACCACGGTTCACGAGGACGTACCTCTACATGAGAAATGTAGTAAACGCAGTCTCGTTGGTTTATTTTCAGTTACTAGGACTAAAACTGGCTTTGCATTCTAGTATATATGTATAGTTTACATATAACTCTAATTTGCACACACTAGCTCATAACATGAGAACTTTCCATTTTGTTTACTGAAATAGGTACAAATTTGGAATGCAAAAGTTAAGTTACAGCTGTCCAAGAGGAATACCAACGTTGCCTTATTATCAATCTGCCACAGTAGTGTATAAATCCTCCATTTTTAAAAAGCCAGTCAGCATGTGTGCTCTGCAGTATTTTATTCCTAATTTACTAAGAGATCAGAAAATCTTACCTTCATTAATCACTTGTCTTCCTTAACTAGTTTGCCCAATTCTGTACTCAGTGAAAACAGCGCAAGGAAAAGACACACGTCCTTGATTTTAAACTAACTTAATAGTTCAGAACATGGTGACGAAAACTTGACAACAGTCAGCTGATATCATTGTACCAGTACACTTTAGAAAGACAAGCTAGCAACGAAAGCGAAGACTGTGCAACTTTCATTTGAAATCGATATACCGGTACACTTTAGAAAGACAACTGAGTAATTACTATCCAACTGTGAAATGGTTACCGTAAAGACCATATTATTAGTAACCCATTATGTAAAAAAGCATATGAGATGACCAAATCGCGCGGGACTTGATTAAATTCAAGCCTGCAAATAATAACTGATTAAGCAAACAAGCTGAAATGAAATAAGCTACTGATATTGCATGCGTGAGGGAAAATGATCTTTTGAGGACAAGGCAACCGATCTACGTGAAATACAACGGTATTCTCGGGTTCAACCTGTAACGGTCCCATTATATCATTGTGCAGTCTCTAGGATAAAATTACATCCTGCACTTCTATAAAATAAAGAATGTCTTTAGAGAGAAATTTACTTCTAATGTTAATTTGGTTCGGTTTGTAGGTTATTCAGAGCCGAAGCAATTCGAGTAACTCATCTTACCCAAGAACACAGCTGATACAATACTGAGCATTTTTGCAAGCCACGGGAGACAATCTGTTACTCTCCTTTATCAGCCGTGGCTGCCTGTGTAGAGATTTCCTGGTTTTCATAAGTTCTTATGAAGAAAAATACGTCATCAATAAAATAATTGACAGTCTACAACACCTAAATGTAACAGTTTCGTTTTATCAACCATGCTTGAAAGAGAAACTTTGACTGGCTCATTTTATCAGCTTGAAAGGTCATGCCGGGTCACAATGCTTAGAAGATTTTACTTTCGCTGCCATTGATTGGTTCAGATTATTTATGCATATTGAGGAGAAACGAGGAAATCTTGGTACCGACAGCTACTGGGAATAAAGGAGAATGGCAGATTGTCTCCTGTGGCTTGCGACGATGAATGGTAGGATGAGAACCCACAAATTTTCGGTCACTAGTCTGGCACTCTAACCGCTGAGTCACCGCGGCTACTGTCTTCATTAATCCCCGCTTACTACATTTGGGAAAATCGTAAAGGTCTATTCTACATCTGTCTCTTCTACATCCGGAAAAGCGTATAGGGTCTACTCTACGTCTGTCTCTTAATGTATTCTCGAGAGCGTATATGGTCTATTTTACATCCGATTCTTACTACATTAGGGAAGGAGCATAGAGTCTAGTCTACATCCGGGAAGGCGTATAGAGTATTCTACATCCGCCTCTTACTACACTACGGAAGGCGTATAGGGTCTATTCTACATCCGGTAAGGCGTATAGAGTCTATTTTACATCCGGGAAGGCGTATAGAGTCTATTGTACATCTGAGAAGGCGTATAGAGTCTATTGTACATCTGGGAAGGCGTATAGAGTCTATTGTACATCCGGTAAGGCGTATAGGGTCTATTCTACATCCGGTAAGGCGCATAGAGTCTATTTTACATCCGGGAAGGCGTATAGAGTCTATTGTACATCCGGGAAGGTGTATAGAGTCTATTGTACATCTGGGAAGGCGTATAGAGTCTATTGTACATCTGGGAAGGCGTATAGGGTCTATTCTACATCCGGTAAGGCGTATAGAGTCTATTTTACATCCGGTAAGGCGTATAGAGTCTATTGTACATCTGGGAAGGCGTATAGAGTCTATTGTACATCTGGGAAGGCGTATAGAGTCTATTGTACATCCGGTAAGGCGTATAGGGTCTATTCTACATCCGGTAAGGCGTATAGAGTCTATTTTACATCCGAGAAGGCGTATAGAGTCTATTGTACATCCGGGAAGGTGTATAGAGTCTATTGTACATCTGGGAAGGCGTATAGAGTCTATTGTACATCTGGGAAGGCGTATAGGGTCTATTCTACATCCGGTAAGGCGTATAGAGTCTATTTTACATCCGGGAAGGCGTATAGAGTCTATTGTACATCTGGGAAGGCGTATAGAGTCTATTGTACATCTGGGAAGGCGTATAGAGTCTATTGTACACCCGGTAAGGCGTATAGGGTCTATTCTACATCCGGTAAGGCGTATAGAGTCTATTTTACATCCGGGAAGGCGTATAGAGTCTATTGTACATCTGGGAAGGCGTATAGAGTCTATTGTACATCTGGGAAGGTGTATAGAGTCTATTGTACATCTGAGAAGGCGTATAGAGTCTATTGTACATCTGGGAAGGCGTATAGGGTCTATTCTACATCCGGTAAGGCGTATAGAGTCTATTTTACATCCGGGAAGGCGTATAGAGTCTATTGTACATCGTATAGAGTCTATTGTACATCTGAGAAGGCGTATAGAGTCTATTGTACATCTGGTAAGGCGTATAGGGTCTATTCTACATCCGGTAAGGCGTATAGAGTCTATTTTACATCCGGGAAGGCGTATAGAGTCTATTGTACATCTGGGAAGGCGTATAGAGTCTATTGTACATCTGGTAAGGCGTATAGAGTCTATTGTACTTCCGCCTCTTACTACATTACGGAAGGCGTATAGGGTCTATTCTACATCTAGGATGGCGTATAGAGTCTATTCTACATCCGGGAAGGCGTATAGAGTCTGTTTTACATCCTGGAAAGCTTATAGGGTTTATTCTACGTCCGCCTCTTACTACATCGGTGAAGGCATATAGGTTCTATTCAACACCGCGATCTCGAAGGAAGTTACTCTGAGATCAATAATTTTAACCATAAACATTTGTGTTCGGTGGACGATATCCAGAATGGTGCACAATATAAATATATATGAAAATTAAGATTAATCAAAAGACAAATATGGTTAAAAAAGACAAGAATGGTTATGAAGATAAATATAGTTAAAATACAGACAGATGAAGTTAAAATAGAAATAAATATCCTTGAAATAGAGAAGAAAGAAAAAATTATGTTGTTATGTTTATCTATATTGAGTGTTTGTCTTCTGGTCCATGACTGTAGATTCAATTATTTAGATAGTGCTATAACTAGGTGTTAACTAATTTTAAACTAGGCCTTGATAGTGAACCTGCTTACAAGTATGGGGTAGTATTCTGCTTGGATAGTTGAGTATTGCGACATAGGTCAGGTGGGTTATATTGCGACACAAGTCAGGTATTGTTAAATAAGTCATATGGATGAATTGCGAGATAGGGTCGTAAGAGAGTCGTGGAGTTACATATAAAGAAAGCATTGAATAGCTATTCATATTTCGTAATTCATGCTCATGTTCTTGTTTTAATATCATTCTGCAGATGTACTTAATATCGTGTTTAGATTTAATTTAATTTCATTTATTTAAATTATTCATTGGAATAACAAAGTGCTGATATGACTCTCTGGATGAAGCAACATTTTGTTATTATTATGAAGTCATTCAAAGACACTTGGGCAATGCCACTGTGATATATTTAAGAATGTTGGCACTTTGGCACATTCAAGGATATTGACATATCAGCACATTCAGGACCAGGAATTCATTCAAAACAATATTCTTTTGGATTTGTGATGGAACTTTGAGGATTATTTGGGATTTAATTCATAAAACTTTAGGTTCCTCTTAAAGTTTCATTTTATAACTTGGAGAATTAAATTATTTGTTGCGTTTTACAAAACTTGTTGGTTTTTCTACATTCTGTTACTAAGTTTAAGACCACAGAGTCGTAACAATGTATCAAATCTATACCAGTAAGAAACATGAAAATATATCAGGTTCAAGTCGTATTTCCGTGCTAGTGAACAATTTGATAGCAAAACTCATACTTGGGAAAAATCATTCAATGAAAAGTTGATATAGTGAATAACATCGTATTGAATGAAAAGCTGATATGGTGAATAACAATTATTCAATGAAAAGTTGATATAGTGAATAACATCGCATTCAATGAAAAGTTGATATAGTGAATAACATTGTATTCAATGAAAAGTTGATATGGTCAATAACAATTAATCAATGAAAAGTTGATATAGTGAATATCATTGCATTCAGTGAAAGGTTGATATGGTGAATAACAATTATTCAATAAAAGGCTGATATAGTGAATAACATTGCATTCAGTGAAAAGCTGATATAGTGAATAGCATTGCATTCATTGTAAATAAATGATCTGGCAGACATTTACTAAAAGTTATGTAAATTTAACTGTATCTAATAATTTAAAGGATTTTCAATCCAAGATACAGCATGGATATTTAGCATTCAGCCTTTCTTGTATAAAATCAATTTAAGGGGTACAAATTTGTGTTCTGTTTGTTGGTTGGACAATGGAACAATATCATATATATTGATATGCATGGAGTTATCGCTTCTGTAGTTTAGCTTATGAACAGATCATGCAGGTATAGAAAGCTTTATTTCTTCACAAAACATGTAATGCAATCCGTCTTATATAAAGAGAGTACACTGAACTACATGTAAAATAGATTTTTACCATCTGATTTAATCTGTGCTATATAATATGAAATCAATTAAGTCTTACCTGGCCTCACCTTGACATTTTGTCATGGTTTCCAAATTCTTTTCATCCTCAAACAAACCAAACATAACCCTATATTACAATCTAGATCTTTCAAAGTGGATGGGTATGAATCCTAAACGTCACTAAAGTCTTTTCACGCTCAAATAATACATGTACCTGACTGTATATCGTTAGTGATGCTTATTCAACAGAATCAATAATCAATCTAGTTTTTTTTTTCCAGGTAACCGCCCACGTAACCTAAAACACTTAAACAGATAAATGTGGTTTGGGATTCAAAATTTCTAAAGAGCACTAAAAAGGTTTTATTTAAGAAAATCTTATGAGATATGAATGTCCGTCATATGATAGGAATAATTCTGATTTTGACCCTATTAAGAAGTAACCCGAATATTAATTATAACAGACGCACAAATTAAAGTATGTATGGTAACAATATTACTTACCAAAGAGTATTTCTGAATTACAGTAGCAAATCATAGGCATGCATATCTTCCTATTCGCATGATTGTATGGATAAATGTATGTATTTGTGTTCGTGCGTACGTGCATACATGACTTTGAGAAAGTAATCGTATTCAATTCAAACGATTAAGACAATTCCATATATCGATATTTCAGCTAATACTCCTTATCACTCAAAAGGTATTAAAGACATGTATTGCAATACAAGAATAAAAAAAAAATCAATACTGTAAAGGGTATATAATAAGCCTCAATAGACCATGGATACGCCATATATACGGCAATATATTTAGCCTTTTGTTATCTTTGTAAGCGCAAAGGTCTCGAGCACCTATACACACCTAGTGCTATGATATTATGTACACAAAGAACTATCCTAAAATTAAAGGATTACCTACGCACGGTCAGTGTTTTTTTTTTTTTTGTTGTGCAGTTTGTAGGAATACTCCTTGACATGAACCAATAACAATACAAATCAGACTAAATTCACCGTTGTGTTCCATTTATCTGAATGGTGCTGTTGTTAAAATATTCCCAAAGACGTTGAATTTTTCTCAGCATATAAAAGATCTTTCTGCATCTGCATTACTGTGTTCTATGATGATGAAAGTCTGAATAAAATTCAACTGCAAATGTCGGGTTGTGCTTTGTAAAGAAATTCTTTAGCTTTTGAGACACGGTCAGTTGACGATTGTTTAAACATATTAGTGTCTTTTGGGATTGGGATTTGCATTCGTGCATTGTTCTAATGCCGGGTTTGTGTTGCTATGGCGATAGCTGTCATACTGCTGCGCTTCACAAATTCAATCCCGTAAACCAGGAATCCAGTTTTTCTGAGATTTGTTTACTACGCAGATAGCTTATTCTTTCTTGAACCACAGCAGCATTTGGACATATACCTTAAAAAATGAATCACGTTATTCCATTTACTCAAATAATCATGTTTTGCGCTGTATTGGAGTAATATCCAACTTCAAAGAAACATTACCACTGATCAAACACTTGTCAGTGCTTTTTAAAACATATGGCTTAAACATGCTCAATCAAGGCAATGAGGTACAAGATTTCTTTTCTTCAACAGGCATCTATTTGATTTACCTAACTTCAAACTTAGTATATTTCACCTATGTAAATTAGTCTAAAGGGCTGTCTCAGAGCAGTGCTCAAACGACGTAACATGGCATCACCCTAGTTATTGTCAGTGAAGTATCGTGTGAAATGGTGGCTGTTTATCTTTGAACATCTTACATTTTAATTGCCTCAGTGACAATTAACTGTATAAGAAGTACATTATGGATAGCTTTGCAAGAGCACTATGCAGGGCGGTCAACTCTCTACACAGGTTACAAATTAGCAACATGTATCATGGTGGTAAAGAAAATCATCTCTGTTTTGTCTTGTTTCCTATGATAACTGAAAATTGTGTGTTCTAAAAGACAACCATGTAAGTGGGTTTGGAAATAAAAAATGGGCCGATTCCTTTAGAATCGATGCTTTATTTAAAATGCACGGAAATCATGTGAATGACTGTAAAATTACAATATGACTGAATATATAAAAGACACTACACATTCGTGGAATGTATTTAAACTACTGTTTGAACACGTGTTACTATTTTTCATCTTACCACTGTGACTAGAAACTTAAGATATTAATAACTATAAAAATGTCTGAAAAAGCACATCACACATGCATTAAATTAAGTACACCGAAACAAAATGTGTCAGAGAAATTCACTGTCCCTCAGACTACTTCAATACATGTTCATTTTTTTTCTCAAGGCGTTCGAATAAACTTTATATATAAAAAGCTTCTTGAATTTACAATCTTTTCCATTAATATTCGTGAAATTATGCCGAGCATAAAATCTGAAAACAAAATAATGAAAAAGCACAATTATTCGTGTATGACCAGAAAAACGTCAAGCAGCCTGATCTCAATTAATGAAAATTTAAACTGACGAAAGATCTGCTAAACATATTTTTATCACATCTTTGTAAGTCAGAAATATGGGGGACGAGTCCTGTTCATTTCATCCTGTAGGAAAGGTGCTCGTCAAATAGTGAAACTTTGTGTTTGTCAATGAACTAACAATTATTATTATCAATGCCACAGATACACTGATAATTTTTTCCAAACTGTTTTGTTTTGAAATATTAAAGGACATAAAAATTTGAACTTCAATATATTATATCTCATTTTCCAGTGCTTCAATTTCTTTAAGAAAAAGTTTTGCAATCTGTGCCTGTCTTTTTTAAAGCAAAAATTAAAACATGCAGAAGTTTAAACTATACAGCATTTCTCTCACACATTTCATACACAGATTATACACATGTACACATTTAAATGCACATATAGTTTACGATAAAATGCTATATTGCAGTTCTCAAGTTTCAATTTTATGAATATCAGTGCCACAATTAATCTTGCACTAATCTGTCACACAACTAATTATGAGCTAATCAGTGACACAACTATCTGGAGTTAATCAGTGACACAATCAATATGGAGTGAATTAGTGACACAACTAACCTAAAGTAAATCACTGACACAGCTAATCCAGAATTAATCAGTGTCACAATTAATCTGAAGTTAATCAGTAACATAACTAATCTGGATTTAATCAGTGACACAACTAATCTGGAGTTAATCAGTGACACAACTAATCTTGCACTAATCTCTGACATAACTAATCCTGAGCTAATGTGATACAAATAACCTCAAATTAATCAGTGACACAACAGATCTTGAATTAATAAGCGACACAACGGATCTTGAATCAATTAGTGACTTAACTTTTTATATATATAGTAATACAGAAACAGAAATGAGTTAATTTTTCTGCAACACTCATTTTAGCTCTGTAGTATTAAGAAATATCCCCACTGTACTTGATTAATGCCCTGCAGTTTGAAGAAATATCCCTAATAAACTTGATTTGCTCTGTAGTACTAAGAAATATCCCCAATGCACTTGATTAGTTCTGTGGTACTAATAAATTCCAGTCAATAAATTGTATACCTATCAAAATGTATTCGGACTCGAAATGAATATGTAAAAAATATCCATCCTGTGAACATCTACATCCAATGTACAAATCATATCACTAATTTAAATTATGAACATGTTAAAATCTTAAAATATGCCAATTAAATATTTTGTATTCTTGATGAATATAACATTTTCTGAAGGTTAAATAAAAATATGGATTTTCAATGAGATTAGGAGGTCTACAATAGTTTACTGTAGCATCTAATTATAACAAATTTGTCAACCTGTATGAGGTTGATAACGTTTTATAACATCAAGTTTTGAAGACATTTTTTTTTGGCGCACTACCAAGTTATGTGGATTTCATGGTTACAAATCACAAATTTATGGGGCCAATGAACAAAGAGTAAATTATGAAAACAAAAGGAGGCCATCAGCCCTTTATCAATATTAAAGAATGAAGGCAAAAAGAGGCCATTTTCTATTTATAAAAATTAAAGAATGAAGACAAAAGGATATCACTGGCCGTGTACAAAGATTAAAGAATGACTTGGAAAGGATACCAGTTGCAATTTAAAAAGATTAAAGAATGAAGACAAAAGTACACCATCTGATATCTACAAATATTAAAAAATGAAAACAAAAGGAGACCTTCAGCCAAGTATATTAAAGAATGAAGACAAAATGATAGCATTGGCCATGTACAAAGATTTAAGAAGATAAAAGGATATCAGCCATTTAAAAGATTAAAGCATGAAGACAAAATGATACCACCTGATATCTACAAAGATTTTTAAAGAATAAGAATAAAGACGAAAGAATATCACCTGCAAATTATAAAGAATAAAGAATGAAGGCAAAAGAATACCATCTGATATCTACAAAGATTAAAGAATAAGAATAAAGACAAAAGGATATATTACTTGCAATTTACAAAAATTAAATAATGATGACAAAAGAACACCATCTGCCATCTATAAAGATTAAAAAATAAAGACAAAAGGGTATCATTGCAATTTGCAAAGATTAAACAATGAAGACAAAAGGATATCACTTGCAGTTTACAAGAATTAAAGAATTTTGACAAAAGAACACAACCTGCCATCTACAAAGATTAAAGAATCAAGACAAAAGGGTATCACCTTCAATTTAGAAATATTAAATAATGAAGATAAAAGGAGACTATTAGCCATCTACACATCTCAGTACTAAAAAAATATTTTTTGGCAAAAGTAGAAAAAAAAAAAAAAAACGATACCAACAATACTATATTTTCTTTATGCAAAGGTCTTGTAATGTATTTTCTGATCTGTTCAATGTGAATATGGCAAATTTATCGCATTTAGAATGATATAAATAAATGTTACTATACTGCCATATATACTTATCTCAAAAAGAAATGCATCTACTTTGAATATGTATATCTTCTATCAAAACAATATGGTTCTTCACACTGGTGTCACCTGTTTAACATGGAAAATCTCCAGTACTGTTCAGAAAGACTTGCAAAGAACAATATAATTCTTATGCAAATAGCTTTCTTCAAAGTATAAAGTAAGAATTGTAAGTTTTGATTTAAAAGACATGTGCATATCCTTTCAACCAAATTTAGTCCAATTGTGTAAAACAGATTTTGAGAAGTTGTTAAATTATTTCCATATTTTCAGTACTGGGACCATATCTGATGGCTGGTCAGTATCACTGTCATCATCATAATTTTGTACAAACCTTAAAGTCCTTATACCAGGTTGCTTAATATTAAGTTTGGTATAAATACTGTGAAGCAGTTGTTTAAAGGTTTTTATATTTTTAGTAATGGTAATTGTACATGATGACACACTGGTACAAAGCTGAATGACCATTATGTTAGGATGCTTTCTGTTCAATTTGGTCTCGTTTTATTAAGCAATTATCTGGGCGAAAATGTTTATAGATATTTCAATATTGGTCGCTATCTTATGACAGACCAGCATTATCTGCACAAACTTAAAACCCTTCCTGCCAGGATGCTCTCTTCCAAATTCTGTTGAATTTGTTAGTTCCACGTTTGTGGTTGTTGAGAAGGTTCCTGATGGATGCATAAGGGATGGTTCACAGTGGATCATATGGCAATACTGCAAGCTTGCTTGGTCTTTGGGTCAGGTGAGCTAAACAACGCAATACTGTAACCTTACTTGGCCTTTGAGCCAGGTGAGCTAAATTGGGCAATACTGCAAGCTTACTTGGCCTTTGGGCCAGGTGAGATAAATTGGGCAATACTGCAAGCTTACATGGTCTTTGGGCCAGGTGAGCTAAATTGGGCAATATTGCAGGCTTACATGGCCTTGAAGCTAAATTGGGCAAGACTGCAAGCTTACTTGGCCTTTCGGTCAGGTGAGCTAAAAACAAAAATAAACTAGTTATTGGTCTGAAATCCCGTTGTAATTCATACAAATTAGTCAACTAAACTGAGATGAAATAATTCAACTAGTTATGATCAATAAAAATTGAAAGCATTAAATGAAATCCATGACTGTAACAGCATTATAAGTGGGGCTGTGGTATATTCTGGGACTTTATAGCGAGTAATCAATATACAAAAAAAAAAATGACACACATAGACTGAAATGCAAAGATAAACGAATATCATATTTACATTTATTCAAATATGCAGTACCTGGTGATTAATCCATTAAACTTTTTCTTCTAAATAGCAGATGAATGACTAGCATATTTATTTTAAACAGTTACAGACAATAATAATGCCTTTCAAAAGTGACCAATAGATTCCAATATCCAGCTTTCTCATTTTCTTTTAAAATAGTAAACTCAAAATTAAAACTACAGGATTAAGTCAAGGCGACAATATATAAACAAAATAGATACAATGCTGAAATGGAAAAAAGAACAATCTTTTCGAGTCAGCTGCCAGCAGCTAAAGATAAGGCTGAGTACTATACACATTATATTTTTTACTACCATTATATTCTTATAGAATGTCAGAAAAAGTGGAAATTTTTATTTGTTTTTTAAGCTTTTAGATTATACCAGTTTAAAGCATAAACAAAACTTTATAACTGTCCATGCTTGCTTTAATTTTGTCTTAGTTGAACAAGTGTACAGCCCAACATAAACCAAAATAAACTATACCCATTATTCTGCATGAATAAATACAATAATAAAATAAATTCATAAGATCTTCTGATATTCCCTTTTTCTGACCAATTTTAACTATGTCCTGTTTTGCCAAAAAAGTTGAAACTCTCCAAAAAGAAAATGGAAAAAATAGAATATTTGCCAAGGGACTGATGAAATTCCACTGTGTATCTTTCTAGTTTATGAATGAGACCTTCCTGATACAATTCTTAATTTAAAATAAGCTCGAACAAAGAAAATTGGGATAGGAGGACAAATGTTATTATTTTCTCATTATGTATGCACTAGACACATAGTTTTTCCTGCTAATTTCGAAGCTATTAAAGAAAGTTAGCCAAACACTCTTTTATTCAACACAAATTGTTGGTAGTAAAACTTTAGCTAAAGTTGGTTGCCTGATAAATGGATACAGTTCAGAAATGACATTTAAGAAATGGTTTCCAATTTGTAGGATCATTGAAAAGTGATTCTCATGAAATGGATGTAAGACAAATAAGATCAGACTGTACATGATCTCTGGAACTCTGGTCACAAAATGAACTATTATAGTAAGAAACAATACAACACAACAAAAAACAACAGTACTGCCAATGGCAAGACAGCTTGGGACTTAACTACTGTACTATAATGTGTGGATCTGGGCAAAACAGTCAAAATATCAATGGTTTGAAACTTACATCCCAAACAAGGATGCAAGTCACAGAACTGCATTTTCCATAGTCCTGATGATTTTCCATAGTCTAGAGTCAGAAGGCAATGCTTTGGAATGCAACATTGTCTAGTTTTGATAGTGACGTGGGTACAGTTTTGTGAAAATTCCTTCCAACCATTACAACATTATAGGCCTCACAAGTAATGTTAATGAACATTATAAACCTCACAAATAAATGATAATGAACGGAAGGACAGACAATGCCTGACTCAAGATGGGTGTATAACAATATGTAGTATTAATAACACAGTCACTGTGTACAAATAGCAATCATTGTGTACAAATAATGTATAGTCACTACATACAAATAATGCAGATCCACTGTCTACTAATAACAGCCACTCTACACTAACAAATCAATGTTTACTAATAATTCAGAGCCAATGTGTATTAATAACAGTCACTGTGTACAAATAACATTCGCTGTGTGTAAATAACACACTGTGTAATAATAATTCAGAGTCACTGTGTACAAATAACAGTCAGTTTTAATAACTGTCACTGTGTACTAATAATTCAGAGTCACTGTGTACTAATAACAGACACTGTACAAATAATACAGAGCCACTGTGTACTAATAAAAGTCACTTTGTACCTATAAATCAGTGTACACAAAAAAAAATCAAAGCATGGGAATGATGCATAGTCACCATGTACAAAAATGCATACTGACAATGTAGAAATAATGCAATGACTGTACATAAATCAATATAATACTGCTTAAAAAACAATCTTCACTATTTATGTCAGGTGTCAAAATACAGTCTCTTTACATTAATAATGTCCACTTTAAAAGCATTGCTTTTACACACATAAAATCTCATAAAATTTATATATCACAAAGCATATAACTAGCTGAGTAAAACACTGTTTATACGGATGCCACCTCTCCATAATGTTGATCGCAAAGACCGAAGTCCCCACCCCAATATTACTAGACTATAAATTTATCAGTTATCTCCACAATCAGCGAAATCAACCTTTCCTAATGGGTCCTGATAACCAATCTCTTACAGCATTTTACACAATCACATCACATACTCAGTCTGTGGTTGTGCATAAACTATTTACATTAAGATCACATCCAGTTTTTAATTAATCAATACTGTATTATAATTTTCCATAATATATTTCCCAATACTATACTTAGTCCACATTATACACTACTCCCTGGCTAGCAATGTGATACATAAACATCGACTGCAGCACAGCAAGGGCCTGAGATAGGCGAGGGACACAGTTCTTGGTTAGCACAGATGGTTGGGGGGCAGACAGATCAAGCAATTTCCACTGACACTTGAGAATTATAATCATTATCATGTGCAAATATTCATACAATGGATTATAATATTAATGAATGTTCAATCACAAGAAGTCCAATAAAGTGAATAAACTGATGACAGGCTTTAATATAAATCAAGCTGGTATACAACACTGACAGAGTCAAACATCAGTAAAGTTTGCATTGCCTCACCCTCACGGTCATGATAGAATCTATGTTGGGGTTTGGACCGAGACAAGGAAATCCAAGTCAAGGGGTTACTTTATTTGTCTCCCCATGAGGCTTACTGAGTGGGGAGACATATAATGTAACCCCGTGGCTGGGATTTCCTTGTCTCGGTCAAATTCCAATACAGATTCTTTTTCTCACCCAATATTTTCCTTTAAAGTAAATAAGAACTCCTCACTTGTGCAATCTAGTTCACGCACAAATGTTTAAATGCGGTGCATTAATACAAATATGTTAATGAAGACTGTGGCATGACCGTGTCATCCAAAGTACACAGTTTTTATTTGTGTGCCAAAAAATAACACCATAAAACTTCGCATAGTAAATTGTCACATTTAATATATGGATGTTATATGAAATTAACAATAAATAATATTTATTACAAGAAACTTTTATTTTCACAAGTTCCAATTTTGAAAAGTTATATTGTAAATAATTAAACGATAATGGGTACTCAGCTCTATTGTAGTTATACTTAGTACAAGCTGTAACGAAGAGTAACATGTTGCATTAGATTATTCATGGGCAATTAGAGAGATGTGTCATTATCGTATATAGCTCTCCTTTTCTTTGGAGGAGGTGAAACTGTTTATGACATACTTGTGTTGTCCTTAATATTGATTTTAAAATTACCCCCATGTATAAAAGACCCTCCAAATATGGACCCTAGCGGATAACCATGTGCTAAACTTTCAAGTTCACGGATTCTTTGAAAATTTATTTTTCTGTCTTGGAAATATGGCAAGTGCTACAGTGAAATTTGCTTATCGATTAATGTGTTGACAGATAAACGATTCCTTCTGGCTGGTAAGTGCATTATTTGTCATTAAATATTGTAGGTATATTTTGATTCAACTGGGGCACAATGGAGATGCTTAACAAAATTAGAATAAAGCATGTTTGACAGAACACATTTCTGGCTGTTACTAAGTTTTCTGTAGTTATTAAGAGAGTTGGGAGGCTATGAAGTGTGTAGGTCTATAGTCTATATGCATAGATCAGTGTTTTCTGTCATAGTTCATTTTACACAGCATTGAGAATTTTATCCTATCTGTAGCAGTCAATTTTCAGGTCAGCGTCATTAAATGTAGCTAACAGTATATAATTTGCTTCACACGAAGTATTTAAAACTATTTAGGTAGCTTCAGCTACATTTAATGACACTGACCTGAAAATGTGCTGAGCTAGGCCTGCATATAGGATAAAATTGACCATGCTGTGTGGAACGAACTAGCATACTACCAAAAAGCTCAACATCGTGTGTGTGTGTGTGTCTTTGTCTCTCTCGAAATGTTTTTGTATGGTGTGTTCTCAAAGATGGATTGACCTTAAGTTACTATGTTTTTGTTATATGTATGTTTGTTGTTGTTGTTTGATTTTAGAACAACTATGTCAGGCACAGCAGAAGACAACAAGGGTTTCTTTTTTTAAAAGTAGTTCTGAGTGCGTGGACACCTTGACTGAGACTGGTCTGAGATGACTAGACTGAGATAAGAAAAGTAAGGTTAGCAATACAGCTAGATTTCTCTGTCACATGGTTGAGAAAACCGTGTACATCCATCATTTGCAAACACAAATGAACTCCAGTTTCAACGACAGAATTGCACTCATAAACAGAACCAAATGTGTCAATATACATGCACAAATTAATTCCTGAAGACAGATTTTAAATTTCACCAAGTCTTCATTGATGTCACAATGCAATGATCATGTCATTTGTTCAAATAAACACAATCAGCATACAGTAGCTGCATCATCCTGGAACAAAGTCTGGATTGAGGAAAAAAGGGCTGAAATAAAAGAAGAATCAGAAATACGTATCTTTTATAAAACTTGCAAGTTATTTTTCTTTGTTATCACAGGAAAGTCTTTAAAACAATTCAAAGATTAGCCACAGGCAATCGCTTAGTTGTATATGGTGTGTGCTTTTAACATGAAATGAGGCTGATCTACACCAAGATGTTACTGTGATATCAGCAATTATCATTAACAACCAAACAATTAATGATTGTGAGGAAGGCCATTTAAGTTCTACACTGTTGCCAAATTATAGCCAGCTGAACTGGCTAAGCATTTAACTGAACTGTTGCCAAATTATAGCCAGCTGAACTGGCTAAGCATTTAACTGAACTGTTGCCAAATTATAGCCAGCTAAGCATTTAACTGGGTTCTCTTTACATGTCGAATAGATCAGAGCATATCACATTTTTGATTATATCAAAACCAATGAAAAGATCAAATTAAAACACAAAATTTCACTTAGGGCTGTTCCAGTAAAATATATTGGAAGGCACTTTTAATACAGAATAGTTACCCATAGATCAAAAGATGCATTTAGAATTTTGTATTTATTTTCATATGAACGCTGGGGGTAGTCTGAGTGCCTTCCCTGGGTACCATGTATGTTTAAATGGAATAGCTCTTAACAAGTCTTCTTTAATTGGTATTGTTTCATTCAGTGTTGCCATCATTAGACATCTGTCAACATTTTGATTGAATGATGTTCTGTCATACAATATTTATTGAGAAAATTGTTACAGAAAAAATAACACCAAATTTACCTGTACCTAAATGTGCAAATTTCATGACAATTCTGTATATATTCATATTAACCACAACTTTTCAACAAAACAATAAGTTACATATCGAGATTTCATTACCAATTTCAATCACAATTTTTAATGTTAACTGAACAGTTGCATATATTTTGCCTTTGTACAAGAAAAAGATGGGATTCAGACCTGCCAGCACACTGAAAGTGGGTTCACATCCAATCCATGCCCTCTAAAATATAGGAGTGGTGTCGTACAATTTTGTTTTGTTGCTTATATCAATTTTACAGTATACATCAGACCAAGACATTATGTAGATGGTACAGATTAAAGTCTGAATGACAAACATTCTGCCTGCCTTCACAATGTAAATATGTGTCAAATGGGGGCAAGTTTTTGCATACCTAAATGGTAAAAATATTTTCATTTTATTGTGTGACTAAAGTGAAAAGTATTATAAAAGTGGACGTCTTACATACTGTAGACTGATAGCACTATATTTCTAAAGTTAAATGGATGAGAAAATTGAAGGTACTCATTGTTTTAAAACTGAGGTTGCTGCATTTATAACTTTCACCTGTCATTTAGAAAGAAATGGAAATGAGTTTTCTGAAATCAGGTTTTTCATTTTTTGAGGGTTTAAAAGGAACTGAGCTATATAGCTCACTTACATGAAATAGCAAATGCATAAAGTGCATGAGTCAATATTCAATTTAAAATCTATTAAAATATAACATCAAATGCAATTAGTTTACAAATATAGATGTAAAGTATTAGCAAACTTTATTTGATTTCACTCAAATAAGACTGCATGGATACAAACACTGGTGATGATGTCAATTCAGTGGCAGCTGTCTTTAATGATTGCCTCTCAAAGATCAATGCTAACATATCAATGGCAGCTGTCTTTAATGACTGAAATGAAAAGACGAATGGCATCACATCAACGGAAGTTGTCTTTAATGAGTGCCTTGAAAAGAACAATGGCATCGTATCAATGGCAGTTGTCTTTAATGATTGCCTCTAAAAGAACAATGTTATATCAATGGCAGTTGTTTTTAATGATTGCCTCTAAAAGAACAATGGCATGATATCAATGGCAGCTGTCTTTAATGATTGCCTTAAAAAGAACAATGGCAACATATCAATGGCAATTGTCTTTCATGATTGTCTTGAAAAGAACAATGTCATGATATCCATTGCAGTGGTCTTGATTGATTGCCTCTAAAAGAACAATGTTATATCATTGGCAATTGTCTTTGATTGCCTCTAAAAGAACAATGTTATATCAATGGCAGTTGTCTTTACTGATTGCCTCTAAAAGAACAATGGCAAGGTTTTAAGGACTGAAAAGTTCCTCATCAGGGTCATGAATTTGAGCCTTGATTGTCAATAAAAAGGATTTTTGGCCATGTAAGTTAGCAGCAGCATGAAAATTTTCAAATCCATTCATAAAATGTACTTAGGATTTATTCCATTTTTCTTTATCAATCTTCCACACCCTGCACTTGCATCTGCCATTTTCTTCAAAATGTGCTGATCAGTTTGTTTACATCCATCATTTTCATCAAAATGCATTGATCATTTTGTTGCCATCCACCATTTTCTTTAAAATGCTATGGTCATCTTGTTTGCATCCACCATTTTCTTCAAAATGCAATGTTTGCATCCATTTTGCATTCCTTTGGTGTTCATTCTGCATTGTTTTCATTTCACTGGTAAGATTACCCATTTTAGGGTCTGTGCACATTATGAAAACTTAAGAATGGCTGCAAGATAAATTTCATCTCATTAAAGAATGATGCAAGCCATCCATTATTAAATAGTTCATAAAGGCAGCCAAATTCTGAAGAAAGAAAAAAAATTATATAATAAAAAGCACTCTGATGACTTAACAGCAATCTCACAAACATTTTGCACTTGCACTACTTGCATGATTAGTTCAGTCATGATGAAAGATACTCCTTGGTTAGTGATGTCACAAAAAATTAACCAAAATTTCAAACCAAATGTAGCATTTAAGATGTTTTTAAGTTCTCTGTAATTGACCTGCCAAATCAGATTTTGTTTCTGAAAGCAATTGGTTTTTGGACTGCATGGATAATAAAAATTGAAAATGCCCATCCTTATGATACAAGAGGACTGTAACCTGATGATGTCATTGCTGAACATACTGGAAACTTTTGCAGCAACAGATGTTGCAATTTCCAATGTTAAACATTTTGTTCAGTTACTGTTTCTTTGATGATTCACTGGGGTTGAAAGGTATCAATAAAAACATCACTTGCCCAAGCAGGATTATAGAAATATAAAATTTGATAATGTTAAAGAGTTAAATTTATTTGTGAAAGGTTGTTTTCTGGAACTTATAATTTGACCCTTCTAACATCAGCTGCAAGTAATACAGACCGAGGCCAGTCTCTTTTCCCTGTGTTAAGCATTGAATGATATTGAAAAGTGTCAGCAAAGCACTTGTATCAGATTGATCAAATAACAAACGGAAAACAGATTGTCAGTAGAAAATAAGGACTTCGATGAACAAACCCGACATTATTCTCAACAGAATATGTTTCATTAAAGAGAAACACTGGTGAGCTCTGAAACAGTACTTACAATTGGAAAATCCACTTGACCTCTTGCAATGTTCACTTACCAAGTTTCAAGTTGGGCAAGTGAATTTTCAACCCCTGCCATAATTGCTAATAAAAGCCCATCACACTTTTGAAAAATATTGACACATCTTTATTAATGAGAGCTGTATTCAATTACAAGCTCACCTCTAATTAAAAAAAAAAAATGCAACATTGACCCCATGGGTTTATCAAAGGATAAACACTATTAAATTTCCTGAATCTGCCATAGTCCTTATAACGTTTTGAAGTCTTAAGAAAACTGCATATATGTGGACATTTAATATTGTGAATAGATTTGTCCCTTGTTAATATTCTACCAAAATAATAACATACAAATAAAAGTAGGTTACACTGGCTTCGGAGTTGATAGGTTCAACAAAAATCGAACTCCACTGAACTCTGCAAGTAAATGACATAATTTTCTAAGAATTTTGTATATTTGGGTGATATGAATGGTGAAATGTATCCCAGAAACAACAATGAACACATAATACAACTTAATACTTATTGGGTAAGACATTGTGGCAAACTATATTTGAGAACAGATACACGCTTATGGTGAAATACTGTAAATGTGTGAATATCAACAAAGTCATTAAACACAACATCTAACATAACCCACAAAATATGAATTTTGACTAAAACTGAATAACATGACAACACCTCTCAATACACTGCATATATTCTTTGTAAAACATCAATATACATTCTTATCATGTTTCCAATTTTCTTAACACCCTTTCTAAGCCAAATGATAGTCTAGTGAAATGGGTAATAACAAGTGATTGTGATATATTATCAATATACAGAAAGGAAGAATAAGCTCATGTGATATAAAACAAGTCATTTACAAAAGAAATGTAGATCTAAACCTAAACAAAGTCAGATCAACAGTTCTATGATGATGATATGACAAAGTCAGATCAACAGTTCTAAGATGATGATATAACAAAGTCAGATCAACAGTTCTAAGATGATGATATGACAAAGATGAGCAAAGAATAAATTCTTATAAAATGATAGGTATTGAAACTAACACCAGACTATCCTTCTGCCGTAACTGAAATAATGAACTTTTAATTTCTTTTGTTAATCCTGCCTCTCTTAAATGGGACTAAAAAACCCCCCAAAAAACCAACTGAAATATATCACACCATATCTACACATGAAACACAAAGCTCTTACCATATCTACACATGTAACACATAACCCTAACCATATCTACACATGTGTAACACACTATTTACAACAAGGGTTGTGCATTACACTTGTAGGTATAAGATTAAGAGGTGGTATCTCAGTGGGTAGCATGCTTGACTCACAACAGAAAGGATGTTGGTTTGAATCCTAACATTAGAACAGCATGGGGCAGCAACTGTAGCAAGTTTTGGTCAAGGCACTTTCCTCCATGTGTTACTGTGCCATAAAACACCAAACCAAATCAAAATCAACAAAGTTCTTAGATTATGATTAATTAAAATCCGAGTGTAAGAAAGATTATTCCATATCTATAATCTGGTTGATTTAAAGCAGCTGTTTCAGATCATAATTCAAAATTTTCAGATCTAAAAAAGTTACTGCAATACAAGTTCAAATTCTGTACATCAGATACTTTCCTAAAAAAGCCCGATAATGAAAAACAATTAAAACGAGCTCAGAGTTTGTAAGACACTATGCCACAACTGATTACTCCACAAAAGTCAGCATTCAAAATGTCCCCTAAAACTATCAAACTTAAAATTATAATATCAATGGAGCAAAAATATAAACTGCTCTATGCAAACAGAAGGTTCTACTTGATAGGATCTGGAGGTGTTCTCTCCCATCTGCTGGGGTGGTCAAGTCACCCCTGTTCCCTCACTAGTATTGTTATTTTTGCAGCTTGCCAGAGGGAATTGGTTTTGTTGAATCATTTTTTGAACTGGACATCATGTCTTGATATATTATACACCCACAGATGCCATCATTGAACAGATCCTTGATCTGTTTCCTGAATCTCTTTAGGGGAGACAAAGGCCAAACTGGGTAAAATGTCTTGACAGGCATTAAGTTCGAATACATTGTAGGACTCATCATGACCTCAGAAAAGAATACTTCATTAAAGTTGATTTCCAAAGTTTCTGAAATATCAGACACAGTAGGATGTCATAAACCGTATCTGTATCCCCAACAATTCAAATTTGAGAAAGAGAAACATCTTCCTTTCTTTTGTACATTTTCTGACACTGCTGGCAAGAAAATATTAAACCTATATATATATTTGTGTCACTCCAGAGATAGGCAATGTTTATACCATGTTTTACATATGACACATCAATGATTTATTTTTAATGTGTAGCAATCATGATGCAGAAATCTACATTATGGCATATGATGTAATCATTCAAATGCAAGGGTGGTAATTGTAGGAAAGTGTCCCCTCAAAAGAGTTGGTTTACTTCATGCAAAAGACATTGGGACCTGAACACCCAAGTTCTCATGGGAGGAAATACAAATAATAAATGCCTGGCGACCTGGTTTCTGAACGCCAACAAGAAACTACTACTACCAAACCACTTGATACCCTTCTACAAAGAAGCAGGAAACTATATCAAAATTTGTCAAACTACAAAAATGTAGCCTGAGATTTATGATTTGCCCCAAATTTGTAACCTTGTGGAACACTATCATTTCAGATACCTTCAAGAAACTTACAAGCCTGACCTTAACCATGCAGAGTGAAAGAGCCTTTTAAAAGACTAGAGAAACACTCAGAAACAGCTGACCTCTGGATCACTTTGATAATATGGAAGCAGCATTAAAAAAAAATCTATAAACAAAGGTCCAAGTTTTACCAAGCCAAACACAGTAAACAACTAAATGGTAATCCTGAGGTGAGAAAGGAGGTAAAATGACCTGGACTAACGAGAAGTAAATCCAGAAAGCAAAGCAAAGACCACAAGGGAAATGGTAGAGGGCACAACACCCATATGGGAATTCTCAAAGTCCATAGATTATTTGCTAATTTAGCAAATTTTAATTATCATTCTAACAATAAAGAAAATCATCTCTATGTCTCTGATTTTGTCATAAATTTTTTTCTCTATTTAACTCTCATATCACTGTCTCAAATAAAGGATTATCTCCTGTCCCAGGAAATTAACCTTCGTCAAGTTTGTAAGCACTTCTTTCAATGAATTAATCTGAAACACATTTTCATCACTCCCCAAAACCAGATGATGAAAAGATGAAATAATTCATCCATTTAGACAAAGAAGCACAGAGATACCTCCAAACCAAAATGAATACATTAAAGCATTCTGTAAACTGACAAAATTATCAATGGTAAACTTCAAAGAAGGAAAGAGATATAAACTGAACATCACAACAAAAGAAAAACAGGCCCTCCTAGAACTATGCATTAACAAATAGACTGTCATCAAAACAGCTGATAAGGCTCTGCTATTGGAATCATGAATAATCATGATTACCTCAAAGAAACTCAATGCAATTTAATGGCAAGAATTATTATATCTTACTTGACACATCATAATAAGGTTTATAACCTTGTGCTTTAAATTCATGATAAATGGGAATTAGATGTTAAGGTTTTCATAACCTCATGAATGAACAAGTCCATTCTCCTGGTTCTATCTTCTTCAAAAATACATACAAGCCTTTTGTTTTGCTAATGTTGTTGTTGTTGTTGTTGTGGGGCTTAACGCCATTTTTCAGCACACGATAGGCTATACATGGCGGCCAGTATTAATGGTGGAGGAAGAAACCGGAAATCCCCGGAAAGAACCACCGACCCACGAGAAGCTACTGGCAAGCTTTCTCACATATCCACATTCGCCGAATCCTAGACTCGAACCCACGCAGACAGAGGTGAGATGGCAGTGATCCGTAACGGAAAGCGCTTTAGACCACTCGGCCACTCGGGGCCCCGTTTTGCTAATGTAATGGTCCCTTGAAGACAGCGTAAACAATTCCCCTAAATCAATAGTCTAACATATGAACATATCAAACCATTTGCTAAAATTATCCCTTCACATACTGAAGATTCAAGTTATTCCTAATTAACTTAATTTCTTTTTGGTCACAAAATGGACGTCTCTTCTTTATTTGCAAACATACCCAACCATGAAGATTTAACATTAATAATCAGAACTCTGGCTGCAAATAAACCCAGATATTGTCTCTTCAATCAGAGTATCTTGAACTATTAAAACTGGTACTACACTGTAATCATTTTTCCTTGATGACTCCGATTACCTAGAAGTTGGAGGCACTGCTATCGGAACCAAAGTGACTCCATCATATGCTAACATTTTTATGGGTGATGTAGAACAGAAACACTCCTACCACCACATAGTACAGTCAACTATTACAAATCAAATATATCTTTACTAAAGAATCTGACTTTGAGAAACACGCTTCAAATCTCATCTAATTCTATGGAAGAAGAAGCTACCTGACTCGAACTTTAACTGAAGCTTTAACTAAAGCAAAATATAAAAACCATTCAGATCTGCTTAATCCAACACTAATAAATCTAGTAGTGTGATACAAGCAATCTTTACATATAACAATGATAACGATTTTCTCAAATGTGGAATCAGACCTCTATGGCGGATTGTCAACCTGATGTTCTGTAAGGAAGCACTCTTTGCACTGAGAACTGGTTCTAAATCAGTCAATTAATAACAGCAAAGTTTTCAAGTAAATACACAGGTTTTACAGATAAAATGCTCACAAACTACTAGACAGCAAGACCATTAACAGCACCTTTTGCATGAAATAAACCAAAATATTTAGAATCATAATTACAAACCTCAAATATACTTCAAAATTAAGAGGTCACTGTGCAAAATGCAATGCATTTACTTACTCATCTGTCACCTCTGTGGCAAACAATATGTTTTTGAGATTAAAAGGTAATTCCAAGTGAGAATAAAAGAACACCCAAGGGATATCCATAACAAGAAGTAGACCCAGTGTCTAAACACTTCCACCAACCTGACCGCAACATAAATTGTGTTCATTATCAGATAACAGAAATCATCCAATCTGATCTAGAGCTCTCTAGTAGCAATATTAAACAGAAAGATGGAGAACTTTATTGGTTACTCTATAGAGGGTAGGAATCAACATCTCTATTTAAATGGGTGTCCAGGCATTTCTAACTCTGCACTATGCAAATAGACCTACCGAATTTCTATTGCATTGGTCAAAGATCTCATGTGGAATTATTTTGCAAATATTTTATACATTTTTTTTAGTCCAAAATGACCAAGATGAAATAAAATACACAAGAAAATGTGAAATTTCAAATGGATAAAAATGCTGAAACATGCAACTTAGAAAAAGATAAATTATGGCAAGAATATGCTTCTTTAGTAATACATGATTGATACTGCGATAATTTCCCTTCTTTAGTAATGCATGATTGATACTGTGATAATTTCCCTTCTTTAGTAATGCATGATTGATACTGTGATAATTCCCCCTTTGTTTAGCAATGCATGATTGATACTGTGATAATTTCCATTTTTTTAGTAATGCACAGTTGATATTACAATAATTTCATATCAACATGTAATGAAAATTCTATCAATCCTTACCAAACCATTAAATGTGAAGAAGTTAGGGTTTTGAAAGTCAATAATGTAATAATCATAATAACAATTATTATGATAATGGATCAACATGAGGTACAACACAATTCATATTTAAAAAGAATGAGAATCACATGCATTCTCTTCTACAAGAGAGAGAACGTTTTAGTATACAGTACATTGTATGAAACATTGTCACAATAAATGGTATTCATTAGTCTTGAACTTCAGCATAGAAGCTTAAAGAAAGATTGCAAAGAGAAAATGGCGTGGCATCTATTCATAATCTTGTTTATATTGTTTCCAATGGTAGATCTGCCATTCTAACAAGGGGCACCTTGATTCATAAGTGGCCATTGGCATAATGTTTTCCCTTGTGCCGCAGATTATACCATTTCCTCTCTGCTAAACATTTATTTCCTTGTTTCAGCTCCTGTGTTGATGTTCTCTCAATGCTGTCCTCCAACTTTTTTTGTAGGTATTTATCTTTCAAGAATTTTTCATCCAGTAAATCATCAAACATCTGAAAAAAAAGAAAAAGGAAAGGATAAATTATGACTTTTCAACACTTCACTTAAATCTTCTTTTCATTCTCATGAAAACGAGATATAAAAAAAGTTTTCTCTATTTTATATAAAATTTCAAGAATTTTTAACTTTTAAAAACTACAGCTATTAGCACTAAGTGAATAAAAAAAGCACTGCTCACTACAATCTGCTTGACTGGGTTCTACATAGAGGAACAAGGATCAACCAAAGTTAGGAGAATGGATATTCAGGGGCAATAACTCCTTCAAAGGTTACATAGAAAACTTGATTATAACTTACTTCAATGATTGATCATTATTATGTGTATGATATTAACTGAAATCCAGTATCGCTTAGTAATGCTATGCTGTGGAAAACCAGGCCACAAGAATGGTCAATCAAGGTGTCAATGTTGTTGTGGCAAGTCAGTCTAGAAGAATGGGCAATCATGGTATAAAGGTTGTTGTGGCAAGTCAGTCTAGAAGAATGAGCAATCAGGGTATAAAGGTTGTTGTGGACCATCAGTCTAGAAGAATGGGCAATCAGGGTATAAAGGTTGTTGTGGATAGTCCATCTAGAAGAATGGGCAATCAGGGTGTAAATGTTGTGGATAGTCAGTCTAGAAGAATGGGCAATCAGGGTGTAAATGTTGTGGACAGTCAGTCTAGAAGAATGGGCAATCAGGGTGTAGATGTTGTTGTGGACAGTCTATATAGAAGAATGGGCAATCAGGCTGCAAATGTTGTGGATGGTAAGTCTAGAAGAATGGGCAATCAGGGTATAAAGGTAGTTGCAGGCAGTCAGTCTAGAAGAATGGGCAATCAGGGTGTAAATGTTGTGGATAGTCAGTCTAGAAGAATGGGCAATCAGGGTGTAAATGTTGTGGACAGTCAGTCTAGAAGAATGGGCAATTAGGGTGTAAATGTTGTTGTTGACAGTCCATCTAGAAGAATGGGCACTGAGGGTGTAAATGTTGTTGTGGACAGTCCGTCTAGAAAAATGGGCAATCATGGTATAAAGGTTGTTGCAGGCAGTCAGTCTAGAAGAATGGGAAATCAGGGTGTAAAGGTTGTTGTGGACAGTCCATTTAGAAGAATAGGCAATCAGGGTGTAAATGTTGTGGACAGTCAGTCTAGAAGAATGGGAAATCAGGGTATAAAGGTTGTTGTGGACAGTCCATCTAGAAGAATGGGCAATCAGGGTGTAAAGGTTGTTGTGGACAGTCCATCTAGAAGAATGGGCAATCAGGGTGTAAATGTTGTGGACAGTCGGTCTAGAAGAATGGGCAATCAGGGTGTAAATGTTGTTGTGGACAGTCAGTCAAGAAGAATGGGCGATCAGGGTGCAAATGCTGTGGATGGTCAGTCTAGAAGAATGGGCAATCACGGTGTAAATGTTGTTGTGGAAAGTCAGTCTAGAAGAATGGGCAATCAGGGTGTAAATGTTGGGGATGGTCAGTCTAGAAGAATGGGCAATCAGGGTGTAAATGTGGACAGTCCATCTAGAAGAATGGGCAATCAGGGTGTAAATGTTGTTGTGGACAGTCCATCTAGAAGAATGGGCAATCAGGGTGTAAATGTTGTGGATGGTCAGACTAGAAGAATGGGAAATCAGGGTATAAAGGTTGTTGTGGACAGTCAGTCTAGAAGAATGGGTAATCAGGGTGTAAATGTTGTTGTGGACAGTCCATCTAGAAGAATGGGCAATCAGGGTGTAATGTTTTTGTGGACAGTCAGTCTAGAAGAATGGGCAATCTGGGAGTAAATGTTGTGGACCATCAGTCTAGAAGAATGGACATTCAGGGTATAAAGGTTGTTGTGGATTGTCCATCTAGAAGAATGGGCAATCAGGGTGTAATGTTGTGGACAGTCAGTCTAGAAGAATGGGCAATCAGGGTGTAAATGTTGTTGTGGACAGTCAGTCTAAAAGAATAAGCAATCAGGGTGCAAATGTTGTGGATGGTCAGTCTAGAAGAAAGGGCAATCAGGGTGTAAATGTTGTTGTGGACAGTCAGTCTAGAAGAATGGGCAATCTGGGTGTAAATGTTATGGATGGTCAGTCTAGAAGAATGGGCAATCAGGGTGTAAAGGTTGTTGTGGACAGTCCATCTAGAAGAATGGGCAATCAGGGTGTAAATGTTGTGGACAGTCAGTCTAGAAGAATGGGCAATCAGGGTGTAAATGTTGTGGTGGACAGTCAGTCTAGAAGAATGGGCAATCAGGGTGTAAATGTGGTGGACAGTCAGTCTAGAAGAATGGGCAATCAGGGTATAAAGGTTGCTGTGGACAGTCAGTCAAGAAGAATGGGCAATCTGGGTTTAAATGCTGCTTTGGAGATCAAACTCACTGAAGATCTCATCAATATAAAACTACCAGTCAAATATGTTTTAAATCCAACAATCCTTAGTCAAATAATGCTGCAGAAACCGAAGTCTTGTGTGTGTGTGTGTTGGGGGGAGGGGCAATCAGGAGTCATTACTCTTCTTAATGATGTTGAGGAATGATGCAATGTGAAATCATTCAAATTCACAGCCATATAAAGCTGCATAATAAATTTGGTTGAAACTCAGAAGGACAGGAAATATGAGGCAATAACTCATGTAAATGTCAATGTATGCTTGAGAGAGAACTCATTTAAGTTCTTATTAATATAAAACTGAAAGCCAAATCTGGCTGAAATCCAAAATCCGATGTTTCAGAAATCAAAGTCAAGACAGAATGATGGCAATCAAACTACTATAAATGACATGACAGAATGATGGCAATCAAACTACTATAAATGACATTACAGAATGATGGCAATCAAACTACTATAAATGACATTACAGAATGATGGCAATCAAACTACTATAAATGACATGACAGAATGATGGTAATCAAACTACTATAAATGACATGACAGAATGATGGCAATCAAACTACTATAAATGACATTACAGAATGATGGCAATCAAACTACTATAAATGACATGACAGAATGATGGCAATCAAACTACTATAAATGACATTACAGAATGATGGCAATCAAACTACTATAAATGACATGACAGAATGATGGCAATCAAACTACTATAAATGACATGACAGAATGATGGCAATCAAACTACTATAAATGACATGACAGAATGATGGCTATCAAACTATTGTAAATGACATGACAGAATGATGGCAACCAAACTACTATAAATGACATGACAGAATGATGGCAATCAAACTACTATAAAAGACATGACAGAATGATGGCATTCAAACTACTATAAATGACATGACAGAATGATGGCAATCAAATGATTATAAATGACATGACAGAATGATGGCAATCAAACTACTATAAATGACATTACAGACTGATGGCAATCAAACTATAAATGACATAATGATGGCAATCAAACTACTATAAATGACAGAATGGCAATCAAACTATTATAAATGGCAATCAAACTACTATAAATGACATGACAATGATGGCAATCAAACTATTATAAATGACATGACAGAATGATGGCAATCAAACTATTATAAATGACATGACAGAATGATGGCAATCAAACTACTATAAATGACATGACAGAATGATGGCAATCAAACTATTATAAATGACATGACAGAATGATGGCAATCAAACTATTATAAATGATATTACAGAATAATGTCAATCAAACTACTATAAATGACATGACAGAATGATGGCAATCAAACTACTATAAATGACATGACAGAATGATGGCTATCAAACTATTGTAAATGACATTACAGAATGATGGCAATCAAACTATTATAAATGACATCACAGAATGATGGCAATCAAACTCAGTCATGGTCTCATCTATATAAAGCTGCAAAAATTTGTTGAAAGCAATCAAGTCTTGGTTAAAATAAGCTACAGAAATGAAAGTTAGGAAGTCAGGCAATCAGGGACCATATCTCCTGCAAATGATGACACAGTATACTGAAAAAGGAACTCTGGAGATATCACTTTAAAGCCACGTTATGAAATCTGGTCAAATCCAATAGTTCCTGTTAAAGTTATCTTGCTAAATAAACCATGGTTGGGCAACATGATTACTATAGGACTTGCGCAACTTTGTCAAACAAGACCCTTATAACTGAACATGATGATGAGAACTAAAGTTACTCTGCAGAATTCATTTTCATTAAGTTTCAGTTATCTGAATCTTCGACCTCTTTACTCTGAAACTGATAGTGAAAGAACCACAGCTAGAGACAGATTTTGTCTGCATAGTTTGCCAAATTACACTTAACAGCACCATCCACCAGCACAAGTGAAACATGGTTAATACACTTTATGCATACTGTTGATTATTTATGATAAAAATGAGGCCCAAGTTGGTCTCTGATCACTCACCAAGATAATACCATCCAAATAAATTAATGCAAGATCAACGAACAAAGGGATCTGGGGCAAGTATAATGCTTTCAATCAAATCTGGTCAACTTCTGCTGAGCAATTTTGACAAGTCATTGTTAGGTTATTCTATCTGTAGTAATGGGGAATAATGCCAAAATGCTTTCTAATTTTCTATCTTAGTAGTAAAGGAATAATGCCAGAATGCTTTCTACTGTTCTGTCTTAGTAGTAAAGGGTATCATGTCTGAATGCTTTCTAATATTCTGTCTTAGTAATTATGGGAATAAAGCCAGAATGCTTTCTAATTTTCTGTCTTAGTAGTAATGGGCATAATGCCAAAATGCTTTCTAATTTTCTTCTTAGTAGCAATGGTCATAATGCCAGAATGCTTTTTAATTTTCTGTCATAGTAGTAATGGGCATAATGCTATAATGTTTTCTAATTTTCTGTCTTAGTTGTAATGGGCATAATGCCAGAAAGCTTTCTAATTTTCTGTCTTAGTAGTAAAGGGTATCATGTCTGAATGCTTTCTAATATTCTGTCTTAGTAATTATGGGCATAAAGCCAGAATGCTTTCTAATTTTCTGTCCAGAATGCTTTCTAATTTTCTGTCTTAGTAGTAATGGGCATAATGCCAGAATGTTTTCTAATTTTCTGTCTTAGCAGTAACGGGCATAAAGCCAGAATGTTTTCTGATTTTCTGTCATAGTAGTAATGGGCATAATACCAGAATGTTTTCTAATTTTCTGTCTTAGTTGTAATGGGCATAATGCCAGAAAGCTTTCTAATTTACTATCTGTAGTAATCAACATAATGCAAGAATGCTTTCTAATTTTCTGTCTGCAGTAGTAATGGGCATAATTCCAGAATGCTTTCAAAGTTTCTGTCTTAGTAGTAACGGGCATAAAGCCAGAATGTGTTCTAATTTTCTGCCTTAGTTGTAATGGACACAATGCCAGAATGCTTTCTAATTTACTATCTGTAGTAATCGACATAATGCCTGAATGCTTTCTAATTTTCTGTCTGCAGTAGTAATGGGCATAATTCCAGAATGCTTTCTAATTTTCTGTATTAGTAGTAACAGGCATAAAACCAGAATGCTTTCTAATTTTCTGTCTTAGTAGTAATGGACATTATGCCAGAATGCTTTCTAATTTCATCAGATTCTGTTCCCCACTTTTGGTGGGACATAGTAAGTAAATTTTAAAAAATTGATAATTCTATTCAGTCTTTTAAGTGATTCTGTGAAAATGTTAACAAGTTTTACTACTTGTGATAATAAAAGCTAATACTGATGGCAGAACAGCATCATTTTTAGACAATTACAAGACCTTTATGACATTATGCTTTCTGTCACATTTGGTCTTTGTATGAAGGTTTCCTGTTTTAGATAGAGTGCCAAAATCTGATAGGGAATCAGTAACAATAAAAACAATTAAAAGACTTTGATGCCAGGTTGCATTCTATCCTGTTTTGGGACAATTTTATTAAACAGTATATGAAAAGAACTCATCTTGTATATGTTTTTCTATTCTTTGTAATTGTGACCACTATGTTTTGGTAGATCATTATCATTAATACAAACTCAGAAATGCATGTATGCTTTCTTCAAAGTTGGTTAAATTGTTCTAAGATGTTCATTAAAGGTACCCCACTTCAAGTAATGATGGCAATTTTGGATGGCAGTGTAGACATTTGTAAATACTTGAAATGACTCTCCTTTTTGTAAAATCTGGTCAAATTCTGTGAAGCATTTTAAAAAGAGTTTAATTTTTCTTTTCCTTTTTACAGTTTGGAATTATCTGTACAAACTGAAAGACCTTCATGACAGGAGATATTTCTGTCAAACCAATTGTAATAAGCAGTTTTGTAAAAAGAATCTGATAAAATGGTTTTCTATTTTTAGTAATGGCAGCCATATTAGAGAGCAGATTGGCACTCTCTGTACAAAATTGAAACTTCTTCATATAAGGATGAGGTCAAAGTTGGTTCAATTATGTCATGTGGTTTTGTGAGATGGATCATGGTTTAAAATTTTTGGGTAATAGTGGCTACACTGAGTGGCAGATTGATACCATTTGTACAAAAACTGAAAGGTCTCATGTCAGGATGCCATCTGCCCGATTTGTTGATGGTGTTCTAGTGGTTTTGAGATCAATGCTGAGAAAATTGCCAATGCAATTTAACATGGTAGACTGTGTGTGTGTGTGATTTGGATTTGCAATGTAGCTTTAACAATTTTTCAGTCATATCACTATGATGTCTGCAGTATGGCAGTTTAGTGATATCTGCACTGGGGCATCATTCTAAAGACATTTAGCATGATGTCCTACCCAGTCACATTATCCTGACACCAGGCTGACCAGTCCTAACACTAACAATAATAATAATAATAATAATAATAATAATAATAATGACTTTATTTAAAGAGGGTAACACAATTAGCTGAAGAACTAATCTACCTTGAGGCCCTCATACAAAGGAATTTATTTATTTTAGCTGCGTCTCTGAAGCCACTGGATATACTGGGTTTAGAAAAAGGAAATAGAGTGGGCATTTCTAATCTCAACTGGAATACTATTCCAGAGCAAAGTTCCAGAGTATTGGAAATTTTTTTTATAATAATTCCTTATTTGGTTTGGGAATTTTATACTGTTTGGTAGACATAGATCACAGGTGGGGAGTAGTGCCAGGTAGCCTATACTGCAATAGTGATTGTAAATATTCAGGAATAATATTATCGAATATCCTATACATTAATTTGGCTTTTCTCAAACGAACCTCTTATTGCTGAGCACCATATTTTTATGTTTTTGGTAGGACTTGACCGGGTTTCTATCCCGCAGCCAAAGTGGACACTCTAACTACTAGGCCACCAGAGCAGTTAACATGGTAGACTGACCAGTCCAGCTAAAAACAGGTCTTAATTACATTAGGATAAGCACCACCTATACCACTGTTGACTGCATGGCAAGAAATGGATGTTGTGGCATAATCGTCTTAGTTTTAATTGACTGTACAGCATAGTACTACTAAAATATTCACACCATTTAGTCCCTAGTGTGAATTACAAAGACCAACTTACTCTTTGTATTAAGTGCTGTAAAGAATCTGCCAAGGTAATGACTCCGTTTAACATGTATAGTACCAAGGAAGGCAGTTTTTTTAAATGCATGCCAAAGTCCTCTGATGCAAATTCTCATTTGTGTCTATAGGTGATTACTCCACACTTCATTGAGACAGTTCTGACCTTAATTCTTACCCTATATTATCTAACACTTATTTTTAAAATCATACTTTTTCTGCATATTATGTAACTTGCTGTGCCATAAATACCTTCCATTTCCACCTTCTTGCATATATGGTACAAAGGTAGACACACAGGAAGCTACTCATCAACTGTAAATAGAGTAAATATATGACTACTCATCAACTGCAAAATAGAGTAAATACATGACTACTCATCAAATGTAAATAGAGTAAACAAGACTACTTGTCAAATGTAAATAGAGTAAACATATGACTACTCATCAGCTGTAAATAGAGTAAACATGACTACACATCAACTGTAAATAGAATAAACATATGACTACACATCAGCTGTAAATAGAGTAAACATATCACTACTCATCAACTGTAAATAGAGTAAATAAATTATATGCAGCATCGATAATGATACATCTAATTAACTATAAACAGAATAAATAAATCATATGACAGAATCGATAATGATGCATCTAATCAACTATGAAAAGAATAAATAAATCATATGACAGAATCGATAATGATGCATCTAATCAACTACAAACAGAATAAATAAAATCATACGACAGAATCAATAATGATGCATCTAATCAACTATAAATAGAATAAATTAATCATATGACAGAATCGACAATGATGCATCTTGTACATGCTTAAAACTATAAGTGTGCTTGATGGAACATCCTGCTACAAGGCCCTAATGGGAAACATTAACCACAAAGCAGATGGACTGATAATGGCTGTCTTGCTTGGCTCTCAGCATTAAAAAGTTAGTGTTAGGACTGGTCTGTCTGGTGTCAGGATAATGTGACTGGGTGGGACATAATGCTACATGTCTGCAGCATGATGCCCCAGTGCTAGACATCACTATAAACTGCCACACTGCAGATATCGTAGCGATGTCTAAAATTGTTAAAGCTATGTTAAGAATTTAAATCCTACAGACACATTTGGATTGATGAATGGAAGAATGGACAGACCAGGGTAACACTATATGCTCTTCCAATATTCTTGTCTCTGGCATGGAAAATAATGGATATAAAGGTTAAAGGTTCAAGGTACAAGCTTTCCCATGAAAGGATGGAGCTTTCTTTTGGTATTCATCATGTCAAGTTAAAGACAGTGTGTGACTCTCGCCGAGTGGGATACAATAGTACCACTGGTTACTCCCACAATTTTAAGCACAACCACTCCAACACTGATTCAACAGGACTCATTGAAGCAAGGATCAACATGAGAAATCAATTAAAAGTGTCTTTCTAAAGAGCAAAACTTCATTAGCTAATATGGGTATCTACCGTTCCTCCCATCACTCAATGAAATCTCCAACATATGCAAAATTATTAGTAAAAAATTAATTTTTGCCATTTGCTCCTCTGCACATTTTGGATCCAATGTAGTATATTTATGGTAACAGTGCCTGAGATCATGTCATTGTGAAATGGCTCCTCTGCACATTTTGGATCCAATGTAGTATATTTATGGTAACAGTGCCTGAGATCATGTCATTGTGAAATGGCTCCTCTGCACATTTTGGATCCAATGTAGTATATTTATGGTAACAGTGCCTGAGATCATGTCATTGTGAAATGGCTCCTCTGCACATTTTGGATCCAATGTAGTATATTTATGGTAACAGTGCCTGAGATCATGTCATTGTGAAATGGCTCCTCTGCACATTTTGGATCCAATGTAGTATATTTATGGTAACAGTGCCTGAGATCATGTCATTGTGAAATGGCTGCAGAAGAGCAAGACATCTTTTGATCCTGTTGGCAAGGTCAGTTGGCTTTCCTGTTTGATGTTTGTAGAGGTGGATTATGTTATATGTGAGCAGAAGTAATTCCAAAAGGATTAAAGATATTAAATGATTGTCTGGGTCACTATGGAGCTCAGTCAGAAAAAAAACAATAAATACTAGTTTCATTCTTTGTACAAGGTATATTCTGCTTCTTAAAACTGTATCATCAAAAGTAATTTGGAGAGGACCAAAGATGTTAACTGATTATGGTTGGATTACTCAAGACCTCAAGTGGTATAAAAATGGTCGGGTTTGACTTAGGTATTTAAAGTTGATTGAGATATCTAAACATGCCAGCATCAAAACAAAACAAATTCCAAGCAATGGAAATATAACACAAAATACAATGATGGAAATGGAAATTTCAGTGTTTGGAATCAAGTTCAAGGGGCATGATTATGTATTCTGCTCTTCCTGTAAAGGTGATTTTGATGTCTGCTACAGTGACAAGAATAACATCAGGCATCATGCAGAAATCTCCATCTCATGAAAGCACATTAACCATATCAACAAACATGCCATCACTGAAATCCATGTTCATGGAATCTGCATCAAATGTGGATAAAGTTGCACATAATGAGACACTATTTGCTAATTCCACAGCAGAACATAATCTCCCATTTCAGGTAGCCAACATTTTCAGATCTAGTCAAATTAATGTTCTCCGATTTGTAAATTGAATACAAATTCTTATCCAAAGCGATAAAACCTACTCACATAGTGAATATTTTACTGTTGATAACAGTTCATAATTTTAACAGTATAATAGAAATAATAATAAGTATTTATTATATATACTCACTGTTGTGCAAGACATGACCAGAGACCAAGATTTTTAGGCAAAATATGCATTCGACACAACTATGAATGACCGCATCGCAAAAATTGATATCAACACTAGTGACCTTTATTTAATCCTTTGTAAACATAGAAGTAAATCAGATTAAAGTACATCACTAACTGCCTTTGTAATCTGTAATGCCAGCGATAAATGGGGTCTTTGCTTTCATCTGTAACAGTAGTAAGAGATAATCATTTCCTAGATTTTACTGTCATTATTAAAGAGTGAGCACAGTGATGACAAGGACACCAAATATCTGCAAATTAGGTTTAAAGTCACAAATGTGTGATAGTAGAATGTGTGCATTTGTGCTTCATGTGATGATAATGACAACAAAGATCTGCAAATTTGACTTCAAGTCACAAAGTGTGACAGCAGAATGCGTGTATTTGTGCTTGATGTGAAGAGTCTCTGTGACATTTTTGCAACAACATTAGACCCAGACAGTACCAGTCTTGAACAGTCACCAATCTGAACCTATCCACAGGCAGGAAACAATGTAAATTTCTTGGTGGATTCAGTAGAGTTGTACTCACATTGCCACATTCCAATGCAGACACAAATTATTTTCCATCCTGAGGAAATTTCAGGCTTAGCGGAACCCTGGATCAAGCAACAGTACATCATCTCAAATGTGTTAAGGTCAACAGTGATGAGGACTGCCCCAATATAACCCAGACAATAATGAGGACTGCCCCAATATAATCCAGACAATGATCTAAGAAAACTTGTGGTACATATAAAAGAGCATCAATGTCAGAAAGTTAGGACTGATCTGACGAGATGATGTGCATATTTTAATATTTTTTTAAAAAAATGTAAATTTGTTCAATAGTTGTAATTTTTGTCCATTTGCATGCTAAAAATTGATTGATGAAAATCCTCTCTCTTTTGAGGTCAAAACTCCTGACATATCCTGACTAACTAATAGTTCATGGTTGATTAAACCTGCTGTCATGTCAATGCACATCAATAATACTTTATTATAATGTGGTTTTGCATAAATCATACCCTATAAAGCTGTGATTGCAAATAAAACACACCCCCCCCATTATAATTGGATTTCACATAAATAATGCCCTATAATCATATTTTGCATTAAACATACTGCTTATTACACTCTCCTGTTTAACAAGGTTGACTTGTCCTCTGAGTTTAACAGAGAATAAATTTTGTCCTCTGGTTTAACAGAGAACAAATTCTTTATAAAGCCTTGCCTTATAATTCACCCCCGTAGAACACAGCCCACTCATCCTCTGATTTTAACAAAGTGTGTGTGATTTGGATTTTTAATGTAGATTTAACAATTTTTCAGTCATATCGCTATGGTGCCTGCATTGTGGCAGTTTAGAGTGATGTCTAGCACTGTGGCATCATGCTGCAGACATGTAGAATGATGTTCCCCCAAAGTCACATTATCCTGACACCAGGTCAACCAGTCCTAACACTAACCTCTTAACGCCCAGCTAGCATGGCAACTATTAGTACCATTTTTATAAGTCTCTGGTATGACTCAGCTAGGGTTCGAACCTGCAACCTCCTACATCTGAGGTGGAAGATCTAACCACTAAGCCATGTGAGCAGTCCAGGGTTTTACAAAGAATAAATTCTATTGTTGTTGTTGTGGGGCTTAACACCATTTTTCAGCACACGATGGGCTATACATGGCGGCCAGTATTAATGGTGGAGGAAGAAACTGTGAAATCCCCGGAAAGAACCGCCGACCCACAAGAAGCTACTGGCAAGCTTTCTCACATATCCGCATTTGCTGAATCCTAGACTCGAACCCACGCAGACAGAGGTGAGATGGCAGTGATCCATAACGGAGAACGCTTTAGACCATTTGGCCACTCGGGGCCCCAATAAATTCTGTACCAAGCTTAGTCTCATAATGTAGTCCTGTATAACACAGCTTACTTGTCTCCTGGCTTTAACAAAGAATCAATTCTGCACAAAGCCTTGCCTGATAATGCACCTCTGTATAACACAGCATGCTGCTAAAGCATCTGTAAAACATTACATGCTAGCAAAGCTTCTGTATTATAATTCAACTTGGCCTAACATGGCACAGTACTATGGCTTCTTTATTATAATTCAACTTGGCCTAACACTGCACAGTACCATGGCTTCAGTATTATAATTCAATTTGGCCCAACACGGCACAGTTCTATGGATTCTGTATTATAATTCAACTTTACCCAACACAGCACAGTACTATGGCTTCTGTATTATAATTCAACTTGGCCCAACACGGCACAGTACTATGGCTTCTGTATTATAATTCAACTTGGCCCAACACGACACAGTACTATGGCTTCTGTCTTATAATTCAACTTGGCCCAACACGGCACAGTACTATGGCTTCTGTCGTGTAATTCAGCACAGTACTATGGCTTCTGTCTTATAATTCAACCTGGCCCAACACTGCACAGTACTATGGCTTCTGTATTATAATTCAACTTGACCAAACACAGCACAGTGCTATGGCTTCTGTATTATAATTCAACTTGGCCTAATACAGCATGGTACTATGGCTTCTGTATTATAATTCAACTTGGCCCAACACAGCACAGTACTAGGGCTTCTGTATTATAATTCAACTTGGCCCAACATGGCACAGTACTATGGCTTCTGTATTATAATTCAACTTGACCAAACACGGCACAGTGCTATGGCTTCTGTATTATAATTCAACTTGGCCCAACACTGCACAGTACTATGGCTTCTGTATTATAATTCAACTTGGCCCAACACAGCACAGTACTATGGCTTCTTTATTATAATTCAACATGGCCCAACACGGCATAGTACTATGGCTTCTGTCTTATAATTCAACTTGGCCCAACACTGCACAGTACTATGGCTTCTGTCTTATAATTCAGCACCGTACTATGGCTTCTGTATTATAATTCAACTTGGCCCAACACGGCATAGTACTATGGCTTCTGTCTTATAATTCAACTTGGCCCAACACTGCACAGTACTATGGCTTCTGTCTTATAATTCAGCACCGTACTATGGCTTCTGTATTATAATTCAACTTGGCCCAACACGGCATAGTACTATGGCTTCTGTCTTATAATTCAACTTGGCCCAACA
>JAECUM010009843.1:0-62833 GCA_016617855.1 Megalonaias nervosa | reverse complement strand
TATATATATATATATATATATATATATATATTAATACAAGTGTGTGTCTCTGTATATATATATGTGTGTGTGTGTGTGTGTGTGTGTGTGTGTGTGTGTGTGTGTGTGTGTGACTTGTCCAAAAAGGAATATCAGTGAAATGGCTGTTTGAGGTTTTGGTACTTATATCGATCACGGAAATCTATACCCCGTGACTTTGTGTTCATATCATCGTACATGCATGTGAACCCGTTAACTGTAATATGTGCAAGCTACCAACTGGCATCCAATACAATATAACATTCATGACGTGATCTAGTTCATGAACCGATAAAACCGCCATTATACGTTTTCGTTTTAAACCCTAATCGACTTTTATTATCCGTAAATCTTCTATCCCCCGATTTCATTGAGCCTAGCACCTCTTTTAAAGAGAACCATACTAAATACACCAGTGAATAATGTCTGAAAAAAATGGTTCTCGTCCATCGCCCAAGGATTGTTACAGGTACCCATGCGTGAATGGTGAGCTAAAATCGAGGTTGTTTTGGTTTCATTTGATTCAGTGTTGGAGAGACATAATCAATGAAAAATGTAACTTTATTCGGTCCAGCGGTGAATTGCACTTCATCACTGTTGAAACAACCCCTGGGTCTTTTCTATTATGGTGGTCAATAACCAGGCATTTCCACATGCTAATGTTATAACTTCATCCTGGACTCGAAATGGTACTGAGACATCAGGATGGTCCCAACTGTTAATTTCTATTTGGTTCTTAGCAACATTATATTTCAGTGTATACGATGGTTTGTTAACACCAATCTGAAGAGATTATCCGATGACGAGAGAAACAATGTTACCATCCATGATCGCGTCTCTGGTCACCTTATCGAATGACTCGCTGGGAAGTTTCGCAACGACCTCGGTCAGAATCCATCACTTATATGTAATGATTAAATTGTAAACACAAACACCAATGACGGTTGAGTCCCCGTCTATAAAGATGTCGAGTCCTTATAATTTGATCTTGGGCGGCTGATGCTACTGATATTATATATATGCAGCTTGGTTCAGCATTATCACATTTAGGGTAACTATCGCAGCTGATCCATCATTATGTTAATTGTTTAACAATATTGCAATCCAGACCAGTATCCTCTATATACGTTTATAATAGACAAGTGGGACTTGTTGTGTATCAAAGCCATCCGACAGCAGTGAAATCCATGTTCCCCTTTACTGTGGCAATCAATCATTCCATTCCTTCGTTGATTATTATACTTCCGAATATACCCCATGAAGTTACAACGCGTTGTGGTGGAGGCACATAAGTGTTTGCGGGGTTGGTGACCATTTTTGTGTACTCAACACTTTAACAACAAGATATCCCCAAATTCCTCTGTCCAGATTAGATATCAACGACAGTGTTGAGTAGTACACATCTCTCGCTTGGATCACGAACTAGGGTTAAGTAAATAACTACTTCAAGTAGTGATGCAAATCTATGTTAGTCAACATAAAGAAGATGGTTGGGTGTTATCATATATGTGACACAGTGCGTTCCAGGACCTGCTGATGCATCCTGTTTGATGATGCCAGATTCCAGTGTGCGTCGAATCATGGCTCCAAAGTCATCAACCATAAAGGCACTTCGGAAATGTTTGATTGACTTCGTCATTGTGAGTAAATAAAATTTGGTCAACGGCGAGGCCACAACCGAATACCATTTCTGATTGGGAACTTTGATTCCAGGCTGGGATAATCAAGAACATTTTCATTTCTTATGCATCCACCGTTGGACATCAGGAAGGTTCCCTTCCAACCTCCTGTTTCAAAGCCCTTCTGGATGCAATTACGACAGACCCTAATGCAACTGATTTTGCCAGTGCTGGAGCCGCAACCTCTAATAATGCTACAACGGCTGCAATAAATGGAAATATTCCACCGGTCGTTTGAATTTGCATCACATCTGCCTTCGGTAGTTTTAATGTAACCAGGATGTTCTCTCGTTTGGCCGCATGAGGCTGATCGAGCTGTGTTTTGGTCAACTACACAGGGACAATACAAGTTACCTTTTTTCGGACAAATGCTGAATGTGAGACCGCAATTGTTTCTTAATGAGTTTTCTTACTATCTTAAGCTGTTATGCTAAGGCCAATTACATCATTATAGGTCAATTTTATTTGAAAACTTGACAGGTTCAATTATGATTTTTCCACAGGCGCGTCAAGAACTTTTATCTATGACCTCCAACAACATAAACTCATTTGAGAGAATTACAGCAGAGCATATGTAACTACCTGGGGCAGGGCCAGCCTATCCAGGATTGCAAGCGAAAATGGGCCCACCTATACGTGCATGAATTTACATGATGTCCATAGGCTGCGTAAACAATTCCAGGTATTCCAGTGAAAATTAATGAAGCAGATAGAATGTACGGAATTCGTGGTGATAAATATGCAGACCTGGGTCAATATTTTGATGCCGGTCCATATACAGTCCGAGCTTGTGATACGCACGCGTGACCTAATGCTAGTTGAAGTTAAGAAATATTTCATTGGAGGATTTCTGATGATGCTTTAACGGTAAATAACCTCAGATACTTGTTGTTCTTTAAATATCATGGCACTCGTATGTAGTTTACGTTCTCGATCCATATTCGGAAACGCCACAAGCCCGTCTTCTGGTGCCGTGGAGCCACTTATTGGCCACGTAAACTGCACTTGAACATTACTACTTGAGTGCACGTCTTCAGTTTCAGAGAAATCCAACAGCGTTGATGCGGTTGCTGCCTGCATAAACGACAATACACGTTATATTTTACCCAGTGACCAGATTGACGATTTGTTAATCATATCAACACAGCATGACCGGCAGCGGCACCCGCATCATGCATATTGGTATCGTTGAAGTTGCCCTATCGTTGCAACATGATTTTGTTTTTCTGAACTTATGACTTTTTGCGAAACTCTCTATAAAACCCCAACATGTGACACTAGAAAACTGCACAAGAAAACCCTCACTGAGAGTCTCTCAAGTTGTCATTAACGTGGTAGAAATGAAAGGTTAAAAAAATTGGGTTGGTGTGAATGAATACAGCATGTGAATTTGCAACAATATCCGTGTTTTTCGCGTTCTTGCGGTCGTCTATTTGTGTACGGTCTATGATCTGCATGACTGGACGAATATTTGTGAATTATCGTAGACAGGCCAACAGATTTCGCATCATCTGGCGAATTCGATATTCGTCATGGCAATGTCAACGTTTTCAAGAATTGCTTCAGTTTCATTTCTGTTGATGAAATAAAATGCGCTGCTAAATAACGCCATGATACTATTATGTAAAAATCAAAACCTGACACAGGCGCCGCACTCGTTATTGTTGGCCTGTGCACATTTTCACTAGACTTCCAAGATGGTCATAGATGGAAGAAAATCTGAGACGTGTGCTGCACTTGCAATTTCATATTTTTTTTTATCACTAACCCTAGCCTGGTATGAATAATACTGAAAATCTTTGGTGCTGCGATGTACTAGCATATGCACACCTACGTCAAACGCGGGATCGGATACATCTTTGCACTGCTCAACCATTCATGCATTAGTGATTTCGCTCATACCTCTTGTGATACAACTATAATCCATTTCCCATTACTACATTTGCAATCGCTGCATTAGCTATCTTTGTTGAGCGGGCATATTCAAGTATTTACCAACCGCAGATGGTGTGGTTTTCTTCTTTTTATGGTATCCTAATCGCCAATTCATCAACCTTTGGTTAAAGATTCACTATTTGTAATCGTTATGGAACCGATTGAACAGCGTGCAATATCAGATTATTTAACCAATCCGCAACAACGATTTTGTTGCTATTAAGACTCATATTGCAATTTGTTATTTTCTATTGGTGAAGCATGTGAAGATAACTTCGCAATCACCTTTGAGTTCCTGCAAATAATCCATGGACATCATCACCAAAACGGTTTATATATCATAAAAACTGAATTTTCTTGCATTTACAACAAGTACGGGTATTACACGTCTACGTACGACGTACACATTTAAATATTAGTTCTATCTCTGACGTTGTCACGGAATTGTAAGTAGTAGATTGGGGGGCGGGTTCTGGCTCAGGGACCCTATCTCCCCCGTCCAGAAGGACCCCCATCCTCTCCAAACAAATACAAAAACACATTTCTCAGACCACCCCATAAAACACCTATCAGGTTGGCGGCAAAGCCGTTGTTTAACATTATTTTATTTCTAAAGTTTAGATAAAAATTTATTTTGAAGTGCTTTACACTTTGAGATCATTTCTAAAGTTTAGACAAATTTTTATTTAGCAGATTATTTCTAAAGTTTAGATAAAATTTCATAAATCCTCACCGCTTCTCAGTATTTCAACTGTGGATATCAGAAATATTTCATTATCACGACGATAAAGACTAAACTTTATTCTAGCGCTCACACAACGACGAGACTCAAATAAATCTTTCATCCGTAGTTTATTAAGAGGATTTTTTTATCAACTAAAATACTTTTGATCGATCAATATCGACGGTAAGTTCAGTATATTTTTGTTGACTGATTGGATAATGAAAGTTATTAAATCCTGCTAATAATTCCTGGATTAATTTTTCAAAATGATTGAAATACTCGCTGTTGTCACGTCTGATTAGTGCAAGATTTAGCCTGTCACGGCCACTGAAACATATCCCTGATGTTTCATTGTTAATTTTGATTGTCAACTGTTTACCGTCTATCATTAGATAATTTAAGTGATCTTGCTATTGTTGCTATTTGTCACTGTCATATTTTCGAATATTATTTCTAAAGTTTCGATAAAATTTCCAACCCTAGTCGGAAAAGATAATTTCAACCACAGGTTTATCGCAGGTGTTTATACCCGCGACTTTGTCGTCGCGACAGTACCCAAGTGCAAACGCATCTATTCCATTAAGTTTTGTCATCAAAATTACCTAATTCACGTTTGATAATAACATCTGTTTCAAGTTCATGATGATTTGTTTGAATAGCCATTGCTCTTAAAACTAACACCACCACGAGCGCCATCAGTACCGAGTGCATATTTATAATCATCAAACCCAATAAATTTCTTAATAAAATCACAAGGTGAAACTATTGCTTTGTTTGTTATTTTATTACTGTCCAGCAACACGGTGTAAATTTTGCTGCACAACCCAAAAAAGTATTTGATAATGTGCGAATTCATTTCGTATTTAAACTTACTGATAATCATTTTATTTGTGAAATTATGAAATTTACTATCACGAGGAAAATCGGAAAGCTCAAACAGATGTCGGCTATCAAAGATATCCTGATGTACGTCTTCGGTCTCTATGTCATAAACAAGCGAGTCAATATCGGCAAACAAGTTTACTTGACGGCCACTGCTTCTTAACTAAATTATAATGAAAATCATACATAAGCCATTTTATCAAATCAAGTACAGAAGCTCCAAAATAGATCGGTTTATTCAGTTTCAAATTTGTTTTTCTTCGTTGTGTCGCGACAAGATTTTCATTAAAAATTTTCATACTAACAAAATCATCGTCTGACACAAGTTTGTTTCGGCGGTTGATATTAACTATCTCGATGTTTACTCGCTTTCTAAAATTTTCCTTGGTCTTACCAAAGACGGAGTTGTTCATAAGCTTAAAGAATTTTTTCTGGAAATCAGTTTTCACTAAAGTTCTCCTTGAGGTGCTTGAGCTGATATAACCTCTCATCCACGCTGACTGATTGAATTTTAACATACGATGAACTTTCCTCAACACAAGACCAGCACCTACTGCATGTTTTGAAACTTTGTAATGTAAAACATAATTTCGCTTATCAAGTAAATTTGGAACGAGCTTACTTACCATGGAATTTTGTTTCCGTGATGCCATTGCTTGTTGTTTCTGAGATAATAAACTATTGTAGATTATCATTGATTCCGCACAGAACGGATAACCGTTTTGTAAATCATGCAAATGAAGTAGGATAGTCAAGATCAACTTCAACGAAATATGAAACATCGTCAGGTATCATTTTTTTTTTGTCCGCCAGAAACTGGTCAGGTGTAATCCAACGAAATTAACCAAACGGCATTGGTTCTGACATTGCATAACCATAGAGGTTTCTCGTATTGAGATAAATGATGTACTTCAATGGAAGCTCAGGATTGTACTCTTTCATGTATTTGTTGTTTGCTCCCGTATACGTTTTTGCTATAACGTTAATACCACCGCGATAAAATTAAACATGTCAACGTCCGTCAGTAAGTCCAACTCCACCTTATTATACTTTAAAAGAGCACCCCACGATAACCAGGAACAGAGTACTATCAACAAGGATCTAGTCCATAATTGTTATAACTCACTTTTTGAAAGCTTTCAAATACATTTGCTAGCAATAATACATCCGTTTTCAAATACAAACCTTGATAATCGCCAAATGTCTTGCAATTAAATTCTTTCCAAATATCTTGTGCATATTTGTACTCCTGATTATTTATATTTTCGTTCTTAGCTGCGATAAAAATTTATTTTGCCAGGCAAAGAAGTTTCATCAAATTTACTCCAATCGTCGAGATACTCGTATGGAAATATTCCTTTTCTTGTTAACAAGCTTGCTATGGCGCCGAAACAATCTTGTACGTTATAAAACTCCCTACAGCCTTTTATCAGCTCTTATAACGATGCTGCTTTAAACTGTAGGCTGTCGATACAACGCAACTTACCCAATGAAGCTGACATATACTTTGGGAAATTATTTAGAATACAATTGATTTAAACGAGACGTTATTTTAGGATCACCTAAAGCTTCTACGATAATGTGACTGTCATACCCTCGGAAATTGTGAAGAAGTACTGGAATAAAATCTGTAGCATGAATCTTTAGATTACACTTATCGTGAGCTGCTCCACGATATTACCCTATCAAATGACAATGATCACGCACTTTTTTATTACCAGGCACGGGCGATGCATCAGTATCAAACGTTTGTTTACAAATATAACACAATTCTGCTTGCTCGTGGTCAATTTTCCGCTGGACCGTTAATTTTACCATTGGTACGATTCTTTTTAAACGTTTAAATACATCATCAACTTCGCTAATAAACTTCTTTAGAATAGAAACAGCTGGATTAGGCGCGATGACTCCGTCACTGCGATATAATTTAATCGGCTTGGATAAACTAGGATAAACACAACAAACTACCTTGTACGCGACACCGCAAGGAACATGATCTTGTATATTTCTAGTGCTCAATTGGTTAGGATTATATTCGACGCCAAGCACAGGCTGTAGTAAACACTCGAAGTCGGCGTAAATAACAAAAGGAATTTTTAATTTATGTTTATGACTGACAAACCGAAGAATTTTTTCGTCCTAGCCTGGCATTATTCTTTGTCCATGAGTGCAGTACTGTAGATGCTTTTAGTATCTGATTTTCTGGATCTGGAAAGTCATTATCAGTAAAATTTAATTTTGAGAAGTGAGCAAAATACTTGTCAATAAAGACAGCGTTTTTTCTACTGGAAACATGGCGGGAAGAATGGCCCACTTGAAACATCTGTTATCAAAGATTTTGACGTTAATACGGCATATTTTGTTTTTTATTTTTGTGGCAAGTCAATATGTGAACTACCGCGTAATACGTTATATTTCGTTGTGTTAAAAAAAGTTCAGTAATCATCTCAAACTTGCAGCCAGAATCTGATTCGATGAATTCTTCTATCTTTTTTCCAAATTTACTGGTGTATTTTATCGGCTAGTGATGAAATATTAGTTCCAAGCAAAACACACTTGGTGTTTGCGCTAATAAACTGATCTGCAATTTCCTCGTCAGTCGACTCTTCTGTCCCATGTAATTTAGAAAATATGACGTGATAATGCACTAGGATTTTCAAACCATTATGTTTTTCAAGTTCACCTTTTATGGTTGGTTATTATAGATAAAAATGATTTATAAAGGTAAAATTTGCCAGAACGATTTGTTTATCAAATCGATAGCTGTTATCAAATCCAGCAAAAGTGGTTGCTATTTTTTTAGGTTTTCCAATAAGACTCTTTTTTGCTATACCACGTAACGTCAGCATTGATATATACTATACAATCAAATGTCTAACTGAGTGTTCAACAAGTATTATATTTATAGCGTACTGCACTATACACATGCCGAAGGGCTAAGCACAATATGTACAATTAGAGATTAAACTTATCTATTATATAATGACAAGCGCAAGCGAACTAGAATATTATTATTTTCACTCCAAATACAACCTGTACGCGTGAAATATGTTAGGGTCGGTGACACACATTAAATATAGTCAGCCGTTTGGTAAAGCAACACCAGCGGGTTATAAGATAGATCAGCATTAAAGGTGATAATGCTGAGCGAACTGAAATACTAAAGAAAGATTTTATTTTGTCGTTGTTTTGTGATGAAATTCCAGAACGACAACGAGTATATCATGTCAATGGTTCTATTACTGATCATAATATTGCAAACTTGTCCTTACAATATGAGATTCAGACTGTTTGATCTTTACGAGTCGAACGATGGTGGAATTATTCGAAGCAGAAAAAACGAAAATAGTGCAAGGAAAAATAAATAACAGTGGATATCTTATGGTAACTGTTAGAGGAACAAAAGCGGATTTTGTTGGTTATTGCAACCATAGATTTGTTTATGAAACATTTAATGGACCAATACCAGATGGTTTGATTATTAATCATATCATCCGTATTAAAACCGACAATCGTCTAGAAAATCTATAACTGGTTACCCAACAGGAAAATAGGTGAAAAGGACGAGGCGGTGGTATTAATTTTAGATGTCCTGGTAAACCTGTCATTGCAGTAAACATTAAAGAAAACGAAGAAATTATATTTCCTTCGATTTCAGCTGCTGGAAAATACTATAAAATAAAACAGGCAACCGTTAAGAAAGTTGCGGACGGTGTTACAAATACGTCAATATCACAATCAACATTTGACAGAATAGCCTTTTGGTATGATAACTAAGATTTTCGCATTATTTCTGCAAACTCATCTCGATTGATGTAGCTATGGCACCACAACATGATAGCATCTCTATCATATGTTACATAACAAATATTCTTTTTGTAATTCTTCTTTCTCCGATTTGGTTAGTAGCACGTTATCAAGCCCGTTGTCTACTAGTAGAAGATTAACATAGATATTTTCATCACTGACAAAGCATCTATGAACAGCTTCTTCAAGCTCAATATGATTAATAATTTTTGCTTTTTTATGATATCTTGTCCATTTTATATTATTTAAATTTTACAAAATTATTTAATATGAGTCTTCTCGAAAAACTAAAATAAATTTATGATACACCATTAACACTAATCATATAGCACAAGAAAATGACCTAATTCAGCGAAACTGATGTCAGCTTCAGCTTCGCTGATGTCGATGTCAACGTCAGCGAAGCTGATGTCAATGACGAAGTCGTCGATGCCGCGACAATGTCGTGGGATAAGAAAAAAATATTGAAGACCGACAACTGGTCGATACAATATTATGTATCGTATCACAAAGAAAAAAAAATAAAAATATAAAAATAAAGAATAATTTTACATTGGACGAGCATCAATTGTTTTGCCAGTTGATAAAACCATTCTTAAACATCATAATTCCCTACCGACAAAAATATAAAATTCGATTTAATATTTGTTAAGATATTTAATCTGATAAGATTTCTGATTATCGCCGACGATATCTGATATCATTATGTAAGCCAATAAAATGTAAATCTGTCCTACGCAATTACGAAAAAATTTACAAAAACTTTATTTCATAATATTAAGCTCGTTTAGGTCTTTGGTTGGTATCCACGTATTAAATTTATCGATGTACCGACTGTACTTGACGAGGCTTTTATTGCCACGCTTTTTGATTACTCGTTCGATAACGAAAACATCTATTTATCTACCTATTACTGGTTCCCCGGCTAGATCCTTTAACGCGTACGTTACAGGTATTGTCATTAAAACTTTGTCAACGACAAATATTTCTTCAGTCCAGTTTGGGGTAAATCCTTTTTCAAATACTTTCTTTGTCAGAGAAATTCGAGCTCGATCTCCGACTTTAAATTTATTTCTGAGTTACATGTTTTCGTTTGCTAGATTTGGATTTTTAATTGCGTCGTTTGATGACATTTTGATAGATTTATGTTTTGTGTTTTTGTACTTTCAACAATCTACGGAATATAACCAATATATCTGTTCGTGTTTTTCGCAGTCAAATGTATGTGGATCAGCTCGTTTAACGTACGATTAAATCTTTCAACGACAACGCTTTTTCCCTCGTTTCCTGTAAGATATTTTTTATGTTATTTTGTTCCAAAAACTGATCAAACCTTTTATTTAAAACCTCTGCTTCATGATCAGTCCAAATTTTATTTGGTTTTCTTTCTGTACTTGTGATTACTTGTTTTAATGTATCAGTTATCGATGTTCCTGTTTAATCTGTAACCGGTATACTATTTGCTAAAAACATCAATAACGTTGAACAAGTATTTCTTTGGAGCGCCATCAGCGCCAACATTAAACTGAGCAAGCTTTGAGACATCTACTAAATCTATTGCCAAGATATCATCAACGGCATTCGCGACAACCTTACGTCGCGGAAACTTTTTTTTAGGTTTATTTAGTTCGGCTGCGAGCATCTTTATCGTCTTTCCAAGCCCGAGTTTATATATTTTTCCAATTAATCCTTCCACCAGTTTTCTATCAAATCGTTCTTGCATATTTGCAGGTTCCATGTCGTGTAGTTCATCTAGCTTTATCTTATCACAGCCAGGCTTATCTTGTTCGTTATCATATAACAGATGTCGTGGCGGATTGCTATCATATCAACTTGATTATAGGGCTATTGTCCTGGCAATGGATTATCGTTTCCGTCTAGTTGTTTGTCAATTGGATTATACTGCCTAGTGTATTTATGACCGGGCAATGTCCAGCCTCCACTCGGTTTCGGTAATTTTCCGATAATATTTTGGATATCCATCCCAGAGCAAATTACTTCTCGGCGATTGCAGTATTGATATACGTAACATTTTATCTTTCTCGATGCAAAGCTCTTTATCACGACCACAATTGCAACAACTTCATTGGTGTTTCATTGTTTTATTTTTTTAATTGTCTGCAAAAATAACTCTATTCCAGATCCCGACGACGAAATCGCGGATACCTTCGGTGTCAACGGCGTCTCAGCCACTTATTTGAGGAAATATAATTTTTTTTTTCTACCACAAACAGCACAAATACTATTTAACATAATCCTGTTGTTTTTTGTTTTATCTGTTCTCTCGTCACTGTTAGGCTGTTTAGTTTTACATATGTGGCAATATGTTGATGACTGCGTCGATGACTGTGTCATTGTTGCTATATTCGATTGTCACACAAAATTAATATTGTCGCGCTATATTATCATCGTTTTTGCTCGGATACCTATCAAGTTGTTAAGTTAACTTTAGAAAATCGGGATCTCTTGTCATCTGCCGGACAAATATAATACAATAATAGCCACAAGCGGATGTTCCAACCGGTTGTAGTTGATTAGATGAGTAATTTATTTTTTAATTTGTTTAAAAAATGTATTTTTTATAAGATCACTCGGAAGACGTCTGAACTAATCAAAATAATTACTATCGTAAACAGTAACCCAGTGAGTGCCGGATCGATCATGAAAGTTTTGTATGGTTACAATACACGAACCCCTGCTGGTACATTACCTAGTTCATCTTTAGAATATACTTCATGACATTTATTTTCGACGACTTTGTCGTCGGATTTTAATTTTTCCAGTATATCACAATTACTCAAGGGCGTCTGTCCCCGGTAAAGTCATTCCGCGTCCGATTCCTACCAGATTCGGAAGTAGACTTCCCGCTAATCCCGCTAGGAGTGGAGCGACGGAAAAAAATCCTCCTTGTTTTTTCGCTGGCGCTCGCGAACGCTTTGTTGACAAGTTTGTCGTTGTTTTCTTTTTTTTCGACGACTTTGTCGTTGTTGACGATCTTGCTTTTGTAGCTGGCATTTTATTTTCTACCGTCAAACAAAGCTACGATGTCAGTGAATTTGATTTTTGTCGCTGACGATAGATTTGTTTGATACCATCTCCGTACACTGCTCTTTTAATTGCTTCTGATACTGCTCCTGATGCTGCTGGTAGTCCTAGTGTTTTTGGTATAGCTCTAGCTATCACAGAAAGTGCTGGTCCAAAATTTCCGCCTTGTCTTGTCATTGCTGTTACTTGTGCAACAGATAGCTTAAGAACAAACGGTCTTCCTCGATCAAGTTTATTGATTTCTTGTTGCATCAACATCTTCACTGTAGTTTTCGTTGTCTTTGTCAGCGACGAAGTCGCCGCCAACGCAGTTGTCGGAGAGATCTTTAAAGAAACATTAGCAACTGCTGCTGATAATTTTTCAGTTTGTCCTGATATTAGTTATATTTCTTTGGATGTATGCTCCGTTTTCATTATATTTTATTTTGTTAGATTGAACTTGCACTGACATCACCTTTCAACGAGTCAATCGTCAAGAATCGCTCAAGAATCGGTCGCTGGACATAAGCGCAAATATGTTAAGCGGTATTCCTGGAACTCCTCCAAGCGTCCAAGTTACTTCTATTTCTGTGATTGAATTAATCAATCGTTCGGAGTGTTGTGATGCGTCAAAGAAAAATATAGGATAAAGCGTACGAAATTCTTCAATATTAATCTGTGATTCGCTGTAATCCGCTGTCAGCGTCTTGGTAATTTTGCATTGCTTACATCATGTATATATATATATATATATGCTCTCGTAACTTTTTTACCAGCGCCGGCTGTAAAATCACATTCGATCACTCGTTATGGGTGTTGTTTAGAGTTTATTCTGACACATATTCTTCTAACGTTAGCGTTATCGAATACGGAGTTATTTTGTAGTCGGCTACCAGGTCGCGCTGTTTGCTGAAATGCAGCAAATATATGCCTTGGTAATTGTTCGCTTGAAGTCGCTGTAATACGCCACGGGTAGTCGGTAGCGTTAGGAACAGTTGTTTGATATATTTTATGCTGGAAAAAATAAATCCTATTTGTATATAATTCCAACATTGCATTAATCTCTATTGACTTAGCCATTGATGGAATAACCCAAGGCATCCACAGCGCTAATTTCGTCGTCACAAACTTTAAATCTGCTCCACCAACTCGAATAAGACAATTATCTTGGTCTGCCCGTTCCAAAATAAGAGTACGTTTCAACCCTTGAAATGCTTTATGGTAGTCGTGATAAATCCAAATAGTGTGCTTTAACGGCAACCTCATTGTTATTTGTTGTGATCCCCCCGCAAGTGCTTTTCGTTTGACGTATCCCTCGTTATAGCGTTGTTGTCGTATATTTTCAACTGCATCTCTTATTGCTTCGGCAATATTCGCGGCAGTATTACCAGCATCATCTCCAATTAGATTATTGTCGCCTGCGCCAGGAGCACCAGCGCCAGTACGAAATTCACTTCCAACAGCTTGTCCTAATCCTATGTCCTTGAACCGCATACTATTTGTTGCGACTGACCTTGAATAATCATCTCTAAATGAAACAATATTTAATATTGTACTTGCAACCGGTAACCATTCCTCAAGATCCTCTACTGACTGCTTTGCTAGTATATATCGTGCACTTTTAAACAAACTCCAGCCATTATTAATAAGTGCAACTTCTCTCTCAACTGCGATAACACCTATCTCTATCAGCTGCAGTTAGTATTCTACCACGAACCTCCAGCATCTCCTTGTGCAGCAATAAAAAGACATCTTCGTCTCCGGCATTAAAAATTCGCTGACCAGGCCTATTTAATTCGTTTGAGTGATCGTCGAGGTATTCAATATAAGTAATATGTGACAATTGCATTATTAAGATCCAGTTGTCGCCCAGAGTGATCTGTTAGTTGCATCGTTATATTTGTTATCTGGTTTTCAGGATTAATCGGATAGTATATTATTTGTCGAGGAGTAATTTGCATTAGCGATCCCAGTGGAACATCTGGCGAAAGCTCTATATGGTTTGACCCTTGCTTGCCTTGGCCGAGTAAGATCCTGCTGCAATAGAGAAATTGATTAAATAAAGTTTACTTGTGTTGTGTTAACCGGGACGACCTCATCGTATGATATGTTTTGTTCCGCCGCAATGCCATATTGTTGATGATTAAATCCTAGCAGCAACGCCACACTAGTTGCTGGTGAAAAGTCGATTATTAAATTACTTTTTAACGTGATTCTAGCACATAGCGTATTATTGTACGGAATTAACTCAAAATTATCTGTGACGCCTCCGTTTTTTGTTATTAGTTATTTTATCGTTTTATTAAGATCAGTTACGTTATATACTCCCTGTGGTATTTTAACTGACACCCATGAGTCAGGATTAAATGTTAAGTCGTCGTTGACGTTTATTTTTACATTTGCCATGGAATGGTATACTGTAACATAAATCAATCAGATTTCTTACTGTTTACCAGGATCTAGTGTTATTGGTGGATTATATCAGACAGAAAAGTTTGTGCTTTCACTCGCTGTCTGTGATGATTCGAGTAGTAATGTTGACGACGTTAGTGGCATTATATTTATTTTGTAAGATTATTTTACGCGATAAGATTGCGATGTTAAATTTCGTACTCGGACGATGTTAGTAATCCACTCGATCGAAGATGATCCAATATATCAATAATTTCTTTCTCGATTTCCGTATTTTCATTACCAATTTCTTTTGATGATATCAACAACATAATTCGGTCAACCATTTCTGCTGTTGATGTAAACACTCGAACACCAAAACCGAGTCGTCTTTCTATATCAACTTTACAGCGAGAAGTAGCAGGGTTTTTTTTAAATAATCTATAAAAACTCCAACCTTTTCCAGTATCAAGCATAACAGTACAGTAGCTAACGTTAATACCTCTACGCATCATTTTGTAGTCTTTTGCCATTTGGACAACATCATCTTTATATTTGACAATATCGCCATATTCGTTCCCATAGGAAATCATTGTTTTCTAATATGGCTAAAAATATCTTGATATTTAACAAAATCCCATTTTCTAATATCATTAAGGTCATCAAATTTGTCCCCCACCAGAACTTTATCGATAAAATTTTCATATTCGTTTTGGGCTATTATTTTTGTAGCATGCCATATAATTCTCTCAATATTTTGTCCTCAATCGTTTTGTTGTTGTCCTCAATAGATGGTTGGGTTGGATCAATTACTCCTTGCTGCTGTTTAATCAATGCCAATACAACTTGTTCAGCTTCACATTTTCATCAATTTTTTCAGCCATTTTTTTTTTTTCTGACTCAGCTTTTTGTTTTACTTTCAACTGCCCTAACAAACCTTTGTCTTGTATTTTTTGTAGTTCTTCTGGAGATAATGCTGGTGTTTCTGGTTGTTTTCCAAGTACTGATTCTGGCCTAAACAGTGTATCAGTTTCTTCTACGGCAACTACTTGTCAAAGCCGCGCTTCTTCCACCTTTTTCTTAAAAGCAGCTTGAGATGCATCAAGTTTCTTCATTAATTCAACTCTTTGATGATAATCCATTGTTATTTTGATACGCTTTATAAAATTCACCTAGATAAATTCATCAATACAACAACGAAACATCTTTGCTGGATCAAGCGCTAGTTTATCAAATGAAATGAAATTGTATTTGTCTTTGGTTGCTCTGTGATATATTTCAAAAATATTATCTTTGGTTACATCACCGCATTGCTCGTTTGCAATATTTTCACATCAACAATATCGAGTCTAGGAAACAATATAAAACGTCCCGTATTTCGCCGCATAAATCTGTCGACGTTATAGAACCCCTGCGCAAGATAAACTGAATTACATTTTTTTGTTACGCGACAACGAAAAATAAGACCTAATCTTATTCATCTCCTCATTGTTTAGCGGGATATCGTCAAATGCAATTATTTTATTATCGGACGAATAAAGTTCATACACAGGAACTAAATCTGCTGGTTGTTTGATCATAAATATATCTTCGCCAGCGCTAAGATCATCGCTAAGTTTATCGTTGAAATCGCTTAAATAGCTCATATTTGTCCTGCTGCGGATTAATTGTGTGGATGTACACCCTATCGTAGTTAAAGTTGTCGTTGAGCAGAAGATTTAACAACAGATTTGTTTTACCGGATAATGTGCGACCAACAATAAGATAATAACCATCTGGAAGTTCATTGTTGTGTTTATGTTTGACTAATCGTTCGGTATCAAAATTTCATATTGGTGACGACTTTGTTGTTCTTATATAATCTTATGTTATATATTTTACATAAAACGAGTTATTACACAAAATTTGGAACAACACTCACATAATCCATTTCTGCTGACGAACCAACAATAAGTAATACGTCAGAGTTCGTCAAGAAAACAGGTGATAAATGACAGGTAATTTATTGATTTCAAATCAACGAGTACTTCGTTTTGAAGTTCATTATCCACCACCAAAGGTTGATCTTACTCAAGCGGAAAGTAACTCACTACTAAAAATGATCGAAGACAACTAGCTATCATTAACAGGAGGAACGTTAAACGGTAACTTGAATATGTCAGGGAAAAAAAAATCATAAATTTGGAGATCGCGTATCCACCAGCAAACTTAAATCAAACCCAGAGCGGTAAGTTTTTTGCAGTTGAAGTATGTGGATAACAACAAGCTTGATAAAACCGGTGAAACAGTTACCGGTGATATTAATATGTCGAGTAAAAAAAATATTGGGTTGGAAGCCACATATCCGCCATCAAACGTTGATAATGCAAAAGCGGTGAGTTATGCTCAGCTAAAATCTATTGACGATAACAAGCTTAATAAAGCCGGCGACACAAGTACTATCTGGTGGACCAATGTCAGGCAACACAAATATGAGAACCAACAAAATAACAACAACATATGTCCCAGATAACCCTGATGATCTAACAAATAAAGCGTATGTTGATAGTCAATCTAGTGGTGTAAAACGAACCAAAAACAATGTTGGGTATATTCCAACGCTTTTAAGGCATTTGATAACAGAGCTGGGTTTGAGGTAAGCCCATTATCACATTATCCTAAAAATTATCCACATCACGCTTGCGCGGTTGATTATGGACAAAAATGGACAACAAATGAAGAAACCACAGACTTTTGACTTAAAATCAAATGTCCCGTTGTAGTTTCCATTTGGCAATTTCGTTTGCGCGGCCGATTAATCTCTAGTGTTGGGCAAATTATAATTCGCTTAACCGGCCTGAGGTAGATGTCCCGGATTTTTGTGCCGTTTTCATGATCTATGTGCTTGTTGTCTGTCTTCGTCCGCGTTATTGTGTTCATCACGCACTGGCTGTTCTATTCGAATGTGTTTCTTCATCTTCTTGTATTGGAAACGAGAAAAATTAGACTTTTTCTCAGCTGTTTTGCTCCACTGTTGCAGTTTCCTTTGTTATCGAACAAGCCGCCATCACGTGATACTCGCCAGTCCACCCGTTTATGCTATGATGGACCCTCATTAATTGCGTTAAATGACCACTCCTTGGCTCTCCACACTACATTGTGCACTAGACTAAACGACCTGGGACTACATTCATCATTCCATAGCTGTAAACGGAAGCGAAAAAAGAAGCGTTGTTTCAAAGCTGGCCGGCGTAGAACAGGAAGAAGAATTCCAGTTATCTCCCTTTCGCCCTTTCCGGCACAGAAATTTAAAACTTCAGCCGTTAATTTAGACAACCTCATTCAAATTCCAATTAAATCGTCAACCTTTGTGTCAACTATCGAAGAGATACCACTGCGCATCGCATTATTCAACGCCCAATCAGTAGGACCATCGGAAAAGTGCACAGAAATAGTTAATTTTATCAACGATCAGATTATCGATGTCTTTTTCCTGACAGAAACATGGCTAAAAACATCAGGCAATGAACCCAAGTGGGCGGACCTAACACCCACCGGTTACTCCATCAAGTCGTTCCCCCGCCACTCTCGCGGAGGTGGAATTGCTGTCATCGCAAAGAACTCCATGATCAACCGTCTTAACTACACTACAACTTTCAATTTCGACCACACTTCATTTGAACTAGTCCAAACTACACTCACACTGGAACAAAGGTCAGTCCATTTTTTCTGCCTCTACCGCCCTCCTCCTAGTAGAAAAAACAAGATGACAAAATCTCTCTTTTTGGAGCAGTTTCCGAATCTCCTGGAGAATGGAAATTCGATTGGTGGCAACCTGATTATTCTTGGAGATTTCAACTTTCACTTTGACTGTCCTGGAAACCCATGCACATCGAAACTCCTAGATTCCATTCACGTTTTCAACCTCAAACAGTCAGTTAGCCAACCCATCCATAAACATGGTCACATTTTAGACTGGGTTCTTTACAGATCTGATGATAATATTCTTCAGTCCTCCCTGGTGTCCCACGAACTTTCATCAGATCACCTCTGCATTATATGCCATCTTGACGTATCAGTCTCTAACCCTACACCTTTATTTGCTACTAAGAGAAACCTCCGTATGATAAACAGAACCAAACTAATGCATGACATCCAAGCAAACCTAACAACTGGCTTACCTACTACAGCAGAAGAACTTGATAGCTGCCTGCGTTCATTGCTTGACAAACATGCCCCAGCAACCAAGTGCAGAGTAGCAATTCAGAAGTGTTCTCCGTGGTATAGCAGTGTTAGGGGCCAGCTTCGCACTGCTAAAAGAGACCGCTGTAAAGCTGAGAGGCTTTGGCTTTCCACCAGACTCACTATTCATAAGCAGATCTATGATGCCGCTAAGAAGAATATCACAAACATAGTCCATGCAGCGAAATCAGCCCACTACAGTATTAAGAACACGGAAAGTTCCAGCTGCAAAGAGCTATTTGAGATTACTAACAAGCTAATGTCAAGGAACAAATATACACCACTTCCAGCTACCTTCTCTCTAGTCGACCTTCCGGACCTGTTTGCAAATTTCTTCCATGACAAAGTATAAACCATAAGAGATAAACTTGACAACACAATTTCAGTTGACTCGTCGTCACCATACAGTTGCGATACAGAATTTTAGCGGCAACCGTTAGCAGCATTTGAAACTGTCTCTATGGATTTAGTACGTACAATCGTGATGAAGTGTGCATCAAAGTCATGTGAACTGGATCCGATTCCGACGTCACTGCTGTTAGAGTGCTTGGATCCAATATTGCCTTCACTAACTGATGTTATTAATACCTCTCTCGCATCTGGAGAATTTCCATCATTTTACAAAACTGCCATTGTAAACTCTCTGCTGAAGAAACCAACACTCGACCATAATGATTTAAAGAACTACCACGCAGTTTCTAATCTCCCATTCATGTCCAAAATCTTAGAAAAAGTTGTTCTATCCCAACTTATATCTCATCTGAATTCAAAGAGTCTTTTTAGCAATGTACAGTCTGCATATCGTCCTTGCCACAGCACTGAAACTACTCTTCTGAAAGTAGTCAATGACCTTCTCTCTGCTTTGGATGGCGGAAAGATTACAGTCCTCACTCTCCTTGACTTGTCTGCAGCATTTGACACTATAGACCATGATATATTACTTCCCCGTCTCCAGCATGTATTTGGCATTCATGATACGGCTTTACTATGGTTCAAGTCCTACTTGGTCAACAGGACACAAATTGTGTCCGCAAATGGAAAACACTCCAGTTGATCTATGCTGTGGTGTTCCACAGGGGTCTGTTCTTGGACCTGTTCTCTTCATTCTCTACACTCAGCCACTCTCAAGTGTTATAGATCGTCATCCAGTGTCTCACCAGTTGTATGCTGATGACACCCAAATATACAAATCTAGCCATCCAGCTGAAGTTGAAGCTACCATCCAAGGTGTTGAGAGGTGCATTTCCGATGTGAAATCATGGATGACATGTAACAAGCTGCAGATGAATGATGATAAAACTAAAGCCATCCTGATTACAACACAAAGACTTTCTCATTCACATTCTTTACCTCAGACAATAAATATCAGCAACACCAACATTAAATTCATACAGTCAGTACGAAACCTCGGTGTTACTCTTGACAGTACTCTCTCATTGCATCAACATGTCATGAACATATGCAAGACTGCATATCTTGAGCTGAGACGCATCAGCTCCATTCGCAAGTATCTTTCAGTTGATGCCACTAAAACACTTGTGTGTTCCTTAGTACTTTCAAGACTGGACTATTGTAACTCAATTCTGTCTGGTTCGTCTCAATATCTGCTTCAGAAACTTCAAAAAGTTCAAAACACAGCTGCTCGGGTCATCCTTAGAGTACCACGATCAGAGCACGCCTCTCCCCTGCTCTGTACCCTACACTGGCTATCCATACGATCCAGAATTAAACACAAAATTTGTTCTCTGTGCTACGTTTCACTGACGGGCTCCAGTCCAACATACATATCTGACCTCACCCATGTGTACACACATGCAAGATGCTTACGCTCCTCTTCTGACAGTCGTATTCTCATTATTCCCACTATGAAGATGAAATCATATGGACAACGCTCTTTTGCATACCAGGGCCCAGCAACGTGGAACGAATTGCCCACTGCACTTAGACACAAAGACACAGTGATCTCATTCAAGAGCGCTCTTAAAGCTCACCTTTTTCAACTGTAAGAACAGACTTAAAGACCTAATAATGTATCCTTGCCTTAAATATTTACAGCATATTTTCTGTTTTTAATTGTGTGGTGTTTGTTTTTATTTTTTTAATCATATCATTATATATGTTTTTTAAGTGTTGTCAAATGTTGTAAAGCGTAGAGCTTCTAAAGATAAGGCGTTATACAAAGTCCTCATTTTTATTATTATTATTATATTAGCTGGGCAATATTGTATAGTACAGAAACCACATATATTTCAACAACACAGTACTTTATAATCCCAACTACGAATACTGTTAACAGGTACTTGCATTTTCGAGTTCATTATGTCACTGATGAACGTCCGTTTCCAGGATTGACAGCATTTCAAATATATACACTCGATGATCAAATTTAATCTAATGTTGTTGAATAATGTCTGAACCAGCAATTATAACCGTTGCAAGAGAATTTTATGATATTATTTTTAACCCCAACAAAGATGTTAGCGACAAATCATCAACAGCTAAAATAATCCAAAATATGAAACATACTGACATCGAATCAATTTACTTTCAATTGTCAGAAAGTATGGCTAATTTTGCTCGCATTATGCATATGCGAGGACCACAACTGAGAGAAGCGATACGAAACTTGGTTGTATTATCAACAGATACTGTCACACTGATGTTTGCCTAGAAGAAAAAAAAAAAAAACCAAGTTGCGCTCCTGCTAAAAATATTGCTTGAGCTTAACATGGAAAATATAATTTGGATAATACAATCGGACGTAATAAAAGCACGAGCTTATAGTGGAAGACCACAGGAAGAAAGACGAATTAACGACAGTTATGTTCGTGTTAATAAACTAGCAAAATTAAAAAGAAACAAAAAGTTAGACGATAGTTTTCAAAAGGAGAAATTCTTAAACATCTCTGTATGTTTTACCATGACAAACAAAGTCTACCTAAAATTGTTAGTATATCAGCGGATACGGAGTTAATAATCAATGCTTACTCAAACGCAATTTTACCAATGATAAGGAACCCTAAATTTGATCCGATTATTGTTAACAAATCTCTAGCGATAATCAGAAATCTTGACGAGAAAATTGATGATCTCCATGGTAGTGATCGATTTAACTGTTTTGAACTAGTCGAATCAACAAGATTGGAAGAAAAGATTGATTCTTACTACGACTCAGTGAGGAAGATGATGTTCCACTTTCATCGCTCCAACGCTCTAGACAATTATCAATACGAAATTATTAGAATGAAGTTGAGAAAATACTCACGAAACCATACAAAACTTTGATGTTAAAAGTAGCTTCTGTTATTGATCTTCTCACTATTGAACAAGACAGACTACGAAAATTAATACTAAAATATGTTATAGTCGCATACGCAATTATCAGACAACACCTTGTTCTCAAAAAGTTTACGTTGGATCAAATAAGTTTGGTACTAGGGTTTATTGATGCAACAGAAAGAGAAAACGGTGATTTGGTAAATAAAACATATTTATATGAACTTAAAGTAGAAAACACATTTGATTCCTATAGTTGGTTAAAGAAAAATGAGGTATTAACAGATGAACGTTATAAAGACATTTTGTCGGATATTTATGACAAGTACAGAGATTTTATAGCTGATCCTAACAATGATAAGTTCCATGAGTTTCTTGATTTAATTGTTGGTACTAGAACTTTAGACATTGTATAAACATTGTAAACAAATATTGCATGATGAAAAAAATAGATCATCGATTTCAATTATATTTCACATGAAATTCCAAAACAAAATGTGGACGCACAAATGCAATATTACAGGTTTATCATAAAAACCTTTGGTGTGTAAAACAATGTTACAAATACTATAGCAAAATACTTCGGGTAATATCATATTTACCACTGATAACAACTGGCTCTGGTATAATTTCGAGTGAAGCATCATTTAACCCGTTTTTATTAATAATATCCGGTGTTGGTGTTTCTCTTGCAACAGCGTGAAAACAAAACTTGAGCCTCGACTTAAGTCCCACAAAAATGCCTGTTAAACAGCAAGTATCACTGATAAAAAATTACTTGATCAGATACGATATGATCGTATCTGCGAGGTGTAAAATACGATATGGACGATTTAATACGCAAGTTTCGTATTATTGACAGTATGTTAACAGATATCCTACCAATGATAGTTAGCAGGTATGAAAAAAAATTTATCAAAAAAGGTATGGTGATGATATGGTATGAAATAATCAGACAACGAAAATTTTATCTAAACTTTAGAAATAAAATAATCTCAAACTGCTTTGCTACCAACCTGATGGGTGTTGTCGGGGTGGTCTGAGAAATGTGTTTTTGGATTTGTTTATATATCGTTTATTTATTATTTGGATTAAATACAAGTACTCGGGTTTCATTTTGTTTTTTGTGTACAGCGCGTTACCAGAGGGTGTTTATGTATTTCGTATATTATTTCGAAATGGTGAGTTCGTTTCATCCCATGCTGCACGAGCAAAGTGCTTACAATGGGAAAACTGATATACCTCAAGCGCACAGGCAATGTGTATAAATTACCTCATCGTAGAGTTAAACATCACATTACGAAGAGTCTTGTCAGTTAGCATTCCACTTTATGACGCGCGATCTACAGCTGTAGATCTGACTGATTGGTGATTGATTGATTTATGGCCGGTGACTGGTGAAGGGTGACTGGTGAATGCTGAGTGTAGTGCTGAAAGAGGAAGAATGGACGCAGTGATAGTTATGATGTATCTCCGTATATGCACCGTATTGTAGGTGTTGTTTAGCCATGGTGCTAATTTGGGTTGTCTTATACCCAGTGTGCTGCTGTCGTGGGTAACGTAGGCCCGGAAGAAGAAAAAGGTCATCTCATGGTGAAGAACCAAGACTTCTTGACCAACGGGTCTGTAGAATACAAGAGATTCTACGGTTTTTAGGCAGACCAGGAGGAGCAGACCGTTCGTGGTGGATCCTCAACCATTTGAAAGAACGTTGGGGCTGAGAAGACATTTCGGATTTGTGTTCGACTCCGCAAGATATATGCCCAAATGTTTCATATCATATTTCACTCTTTGAGTGAAAACTAATCATATTTCATTGTTTGAGTGACAACTCATGTGTCACGATCTGAATGGAAACTCGCCATATTTCATTGAGTGAAACACCTTATTATGTCATTAAGTGAGTGAATCTCATATATCATTAGTTGAGTGAAACGTATCATACATCACTATTTGAGTGAACTTTATCATTTTTGTATGGAAATTGTCAATGTTTACGTGAATCATTTTTCCCTTTGTTTGTGTGGAATAACTTTGAATCATTAATCATTGTATCGTTTTGCTATTTTAGATTTTTTTCTTTCATACCAGTTCACATTTCATTTAAATTGCATTTCATTATCAGGTTCGTGCATATTTTGTTAAATACCCAATAGGTGGATGTTGTTGGCGCACGAATCAAGCATAATCTTTTTCATTGAATCATTCATAAATAAGCACTGTATTTTTGTCACTATCAGAAGTGTTCTTTGTTATCATTCGACCTCAACCCGGTTATCTTGTTACAGAAGTGCGGTTTTATTGTGAACATCTTCCGCTCAAGTATAGGTTGTGCTTGTCATCGTCAAGGATCAACAGACCATAATGACATGGAATGTACACGGGCGTGGGGATAATCAATATTATATCACCTGTATCCTTAATTGGTGAATATCCAACAGATATATAACTCTGCGTGGTGATAATTCTGACAATGGCTGGCTCAAATTTTTAAATGGTACTGTCGGGTGCTGCATGCAAAAGCAGAATTTGTTAGTTTTGGTTTGTCTTATTAATATCGTCAGGTCAAACTAGAATTTTTCCTATGTATGACTTTGTGTATCAGCCTAGTACTCTCGAGATTCATTCGAGATGGCACAGCCGAGCGTGGCTTATTTACGTGTATGGTATTTATTGATTTAGGTTCGTACACGCCACTGTCATGTCCAACAATGTTCGACGTGGCGCCACCGTCTGAAGAAAATACAAAAGAGTTAATTGCGCAAAATCCGCCAAATCGTAGCAATCGAATGTTAGCTTAGCTTCGATAAACTCGCAACAATGATAGTGCAATCATAAATGAGGTGATCAACAACCAATGATGATAGTGCAATTTTGAGCGGTGAATGGTGTAGACAAACACATTAAATTCTGGTTTCACTCATGAGAATGTAATCATTGAGGTAACACTCAAGAGTTACTTTTTGAACGACACGCTGCATCGCAGCATTGAAATCGACTACAATATACAGTGTTTCAGATTTCATCATCAATGTGTGAACTTTGTTTGGCGTATAATGTTTCACAAGTTCACGCACAAATGTGCGAAAGAATCCCCGTTCCATAACGTTGCTGGCGAGCAACCGCTGGAAAAAAGATGTGGTCTCGTTGATAATTTGTCGTCTCTTTTCAGCAGAAGGAACTGATCCCACGAGTGTTTCAAAACGATCCGCAAAGTGGAGACAGTCACACAGTCCACCAAGACCTATTGATTTCTTTAGTTTTCGCTTTTTCAACTTTTAATATTTTCTGTTATCTTTGAATTGTTCTTCCTGTGTGTGAATTTCAACTGCGGGTATTTGAACTATACACTGTTTTGTATGATTGTGTTACCTTCCAAATTTAGATTGTATCTTTGGATTCAGGTTTGTTCCATGTGAATGTATGTATTTATGCCCGTGCTAGTATAGTCAGTTATTTGGGCTCGGATACAGATACATTTTCGGGTTTGTATGCAAGTATATCTTCTGGTTCTGATGCAGGTATATGGGGTAATTGTTTTATTGACTGCGTGCAAAACAATTCTTGTAACATGGCTTTTGGGGTACTCGCGAGGCACAGTGGTGACTTCCCACTTCTACTATGTTCACAGAAGTTGTAGAATAGTCCTTAACGCAAGCAAAGTGTCCATATAAGCATGACACCACACTGCATATTTATTGTTAGACTAGCCTAACACTTTCTTGCTCAAAATGACCCCTATCAAAAAAGACTATAAATACACAAAACAAGCAAGGGACACAGAACATAAGAAATCATAATGCACAACTAGATACGATGTTTGTTTCATTTATTCTTATTTACCTTGAATAGTCACTGATAGTTTAATATTTCGATATACCTATCGCATCAAAGGCTGTCGAAATATTTCTGCAACATCACCAAGTTTGATATTTTGTCAGACTTCAACATCTATAACTCCTGTATTCGCATTGTGAACAAACTCTTGAAATATGTCTATACTTAGTCCTGAACACATGAACAAAATATAGGTCAAAAAGTACATTTATGAAGGCAATTATATCACGAATCGTCTGCAAACTTTCTCTGTCAAACTGCCTGGTCTGGACATTGATGTGCAAAATCATAATGTATATGACGTATAGAGAACATGTCACACGAGCACTAGGTCCTCGGACATTGTCAGTTATACATGTATGACTAGATCAAAAATGTCTCACCATTATGTATGCTATATTTCTCATGTAAATTTATAACAGGAAATTGAGGTCATGACTGTAATTTAGATAACATATCTACAAGTACAGGTTACAAACTGGCATGTTTGTCTTCTTGAAGGTGATGAAATATTTGAAAAGACCAGTAGGGATCAGGTATATGCACGTTTTAGGGTAGCCAAACCGCACGCGTCCGTTTGTTAGAATTTATGAACACACCAGAAAAATACCCTATTTTATATACATAAGCAATTGATGGAGTGCAAAAGTCTTAAAATAATGATTTATGTAAAAGAAGTTTTGCATTTTCATGAAGTATAAGCAGGTACATATTATAATGTAATAAGCCTATGGATTCAGTCCAGAAAATCATATTGACGAATCGGACATGAACTATATTTATTAGAAGTATGCTATTAGTCAGAATCTTATTTTATGAATATTTAATGTATTTCATTATCTGCTGAGTAAGGTTGATAAATTCGACAATATTGTTCCTTCCTGCTGATGCCAAGTGCACACAATACAAATTAGATATTTTGATATGTCGGTACCCTGTAGAGTATGGCTGGCATAGCTTTTGTTTTCTTTTTGTACCCTATAATCGTGAGATTTTGTTTCAGTATTTAGGATCCACGATTAATGGGACGATATCATGCAGTTATAGTTTTAGGTTGGAATGTCCCGTTGACAATAATTTAAGGAACATTAATTGTATATAGGTCTAGCAGGAATAAATCAAGTGAACTTATCAATATATCAAACAGACATGGGGATAAAGATTGATAACGTGCAACATATGGTGTATTTAAGATTAGAAACCGCACATTATAAGACGTCACTCTCGGAAAAAGTTTAACTGGCAATTTCACTTTCACCAAAATGCGAGCTTGTACATATATAAGCAAAAACTCTGTAAAGAAAACTTACTTAAACGATCAAGAAGATCCATAAAGAAACAGTGATTGCTACTGGACAAATGGGACTAATGAAATACAAAATATCTAGTCAGTATTGTAAGGAAACTGTAAATTTGCTAAAAGAAAATGAAAGTGTTTTAGGTTTTTACAGTCAAATGTAGGTAACTAATTATTATCAAATGTAATAACGCTTAATGAATATGCGTGGAAAAGAAAATTGACCAGAAGAGATAAGCAAAAGTATGGGAGCGACACAAGATTTAAAAACACATGACAAAACGATGAACCAAACAAATCTATCAACCTACGTTCAGTATCCTCTATAGCGTCCTGGTTGTGAAGTGATTGTAAGCGTCAATGTGATACAAATGCTACGGTCTTCATCTGATAAAGAGTACTTGAACCCCCCACGTATATTTCCTGGGTTTTTTTTTTTTTGGTTTTTTTTTGTTCTTGTTGTTGTTTTGTGGGTTATTTTTAGTCCGCATCTGACTGGAGTAGAATTCAGAGAAAACAATGAACACATATATGATAGTCTTCTTTGTCATCAGCTATCGTTCAAGGCTGAGAAGTATTGTCATGCATTTGTTTGTTGAGTTACTTAATTTGACTAGGTAACTGTTTCATATACCAGCGTATATGTATTTCCTAATGATGTCCATCTCCATGAAGAATATATATTGATACAAATCAAAGATGACACGGCCATGTTACGTTATACTTCAATCTTCTCTTAACACTAAAACAAATATGTAATGTATGTACGGCTTGATAGATATCTGCGATGTATTTAAAAAATAACGATAGCAAAGGTACGAAAGACATCGTTTTATGAGGCTATGGGCTATATTCTCGTTTCTTTATTTTTTTTTTTAGAATGCATTAAATAAGCTGTATGAATAAAACCAGTAGAGTTGATTTTAGTGACCCCACCCCCTCCCCCGCTCTTCAAGCATGATTTTAGTAAGCCTTTATGGTAATATCAAAAAAACAAAAACAAAATAAAAATTAAAAAAAATAATAAATAACAACAACAACAAAATCCGTGTTCTATGTTAATCTTAAATAGACTATATTTCGTGGGCAGATGCTCTGCTACAGGCAATCGGAGCTTTATCTGGACTTTACTTTCCTGAGAATAAAGATGAATAATGCATTTTAATTAGTCTATGGCTGTGAATTATATCAATTTCGAAATTTGAACAAAATTCCGACATGTGCTGAGTTTGTGGAATCCTATAAATAGACATGATAATAAAACATAAAAATATCTAGTTTCGGTACAATATCTTTCATATAATGCAATTGCAAGGATAGACCAAAGGATCTTCAAATAGGAGGATAGAGGGGCACAAAAGCAGTAATGTATATATTAAAGTGATGTATACATGAGTACGGACTTAAAAATTGACAGAGTAGTCATACGTGCATGTAAGAAAATTATATCTGTCTCGCGCGCACACTTGAGAATAAAAAAGAGATATAGTAAGTTACCTATCAAATGACAGCAAATCGATAAGTCTTATTTTACAATCTTTTTAAAAGACAGTTTCTATTGATTATACAATCAGAACACATACTATAATATAAGGTTATATAAAGATAAACACTTTGAGTTTTCGTGGTTTAAGGTAATATTTTTGCATTTTATTAAATAATTTAAAATGATACTGAAGTCTTATCTGAATAAAAATGATTTAGTTAAATAATTTTGTTGGAGGCTAAATTACGTGGGTGAACACTGCAGAATCTGTAATAGAATTCCCAGTTTGGGGTTAGTATTAAGGTGACAGACACATGTAAATGCAAGGACACTAGAAGTAGTAGAAGTAATATGAGGTTTCTATTTCAGAGACCTCCCTACCCCCCAAAACGTTATACGTTAGAATTTTTGTCAGCAACCTTTTTTTAGCTTAAAATGATGACTTTCATATTTCTGACAAAAATATGTTTTATTGGAGTAGGGGTATCTCTGAGATAGAAACAACTCAATTGCTTATACTACTATTACACTCTAGAAATTATTTTATAGTTTTAGACAAAATTTATATTAAACAATAAAATATTATATACAATGTCCTTCTGTTATCCAACCCGACATGTTGGATTTGATCTGACAAACAGATTTTGTAAGAGATTTAATTCCATCAAATCAGCCTCAGGTTATACTGGTATAAAACCTAAAATAATAAGCGATTGTATTAAAAAAGTTGGATATCATATATCGCCAAAATATGGATTAGTTTGGTTATTCGCGACAGAAAATGATGTGAGAATAACGGGTTGGGCAGATGATGTGATGACATTTATTGATAATATGGTTGATATTTTATTTGATAACGATATTTCTAAAGCTATATATGTTTGTTTAATATAAAAATAATAGTCCCTAAGGACTGTTTCAAGATGATTATATACATATGAAGATGATTATATACATATGATTATATACATATGAAGATGATTATATACATATTATTATATACATATTATTGTGATTATATACATATTATTATGATTATATACACATGAAGATGATTATATACATATGAAGATGATTATATACATATGATTATATCTTAATTAAGGACAGCACAAAACACAGAATCTTAATTACAGTAGCGTATTTACAGCAAGCATATTTACAGCACAGTCGCATAGACCCCCCCCCCCAGCGAATCCCTAATCGAAACGAAATATTAGAAATTCAGAGGGCTGTCTAAGCATTGTGATTGTATGTACACCCCAAATCAAGCATATTTACAGTAACGTACTTACAGTAGCGTATCTACAGCAAGCATATTTGCAGCACTTACATACAAGGTTTTGTTGTGGACGGCACAGTTACATATAAACTTAATTCTAGGACAACACAGTTACATATAAACTTAATTCTAAGAACTTTAACTCTAGGACAACACAGTTACATATAAACTTAATTCTAAGAACTTTAACTCTAGGACGGCACAGTTACATATAAACTTATCTTAGGACAATACTACGTGCATTCTCTACGCTCAATAGAAATTTTTGCACACTACCCCCATCATAATCATCCAGGGAGTGCAAAATTACACCCACCAAGTGACATGGTGAGAGGAGTGTACAAATTTTCTATTGAACCAGTAGACGGGCTGGCTACGCCCCTACTTAGATAAACAACTTTTTTTCGGCATCAAAATCGCCTCCCGTCGCCATATGGCAGTCATGAGATTCGAACCAAGGACCTTGAGCACAAGAGTCCAGCGCGTTAGCAATCGGCCACCGGACTTCATTATATATATATATATGTTAAAAAAGTTATTATATAGTTACCTAATACTACACAGGCTATTACAATATACAGAATAAAAAAATCATAATTATTATAAACTATAGTGTGGATTTCTGAATAAAATAACATTTATTGTAAAATATTTCAATTTCCAAATACATTGGAGAGGTCTATACAGTGTGAATAAAACCAGCATTTCAGTCAGTTAAAAGTCTGTGTTTCATCAGCGTCGCTAGGAGACAGCAAGAAGGATCAATAAGTTTTATGATTCGTATGCTGCATGCTGTGTAAAAATAACTTGCTGTGTGAAGTTAAAACTCATGTACTTTATAGGCACAATTACAGTTTTTTGAATTTTATGCCTGTCTGTTTGTATGTTAGTTAGAATATTTATAGTCACAATTACAGTTTTTGAATGTTGTGTCTGTTTGTCTGTCTGTGTGTGCAAGTCCTCTTCTGGAGTTAAGTGCATTTTAGAGAGTTTGAAATGCTTTTTAATAAAAACCAACGTTAGTCTTATGTAAGTTCACATAACATAGCAGACAACTGCTTGCTACTAAGCTATGCTTAACGGAGTTGTCTAGCTTGATCAACTAATACCTATGCTTAACGGAGTTGTCTCGCTTGATCAACTAATACCTATGCTTGATCAAAATGCAGTGAATTAAGCAAATTTTGAGATAAAAGACTAAAACTCACTGATTATAAGTTTTATAGCCGAAAAATAAACCAAATTTTTACAGTGTAAAATCTAAATCACATATGATATGTTAGATAACTTACAAAAGATTTTAAACTAAGCTGGAACAGTAATATCTTTCTTTTCAAAGAGGTTATATATCTCGACCAACACATAGTATTTCCACACTCGCTATCAGGTAATATGTGCTATCATGATTATATAACGAGAATTTAATTCTACCAGATACTTTACGATGAGATTCGAATAATTATTTAATCGCTATCTTACTGAGAAGATACTTACTATCTTTTGCAAAAACCTTTGACCTGTCCAAGTCTATACTAATTTTGGTATACCGATTTTGGCTGATTGGATTATGTAAATTATCATATTTCAATGCAAGCTCAACTACTAAACTTTCGAGATAACTAAAGTATTTGCTGTCATCTGATCTAATAAGGGAGAGTTTGATTCTGTCAAGTTTACTAAAACAAATACCTGCAATTTCATCATTAAATTCAAATGATAATTGTTGGTTATTGACCATTATTTTTTTTATTTTGCTATTAACTTCATCTGCTAATGTTAAATTTTCAAACATTATTTCTAATGTTTAAACAAAATTAATTGTATAATGTCCAATTGCTAGTGTCTTAATTCCATCGCTGCAATATCTTTTATCATCAAAATTACATAGTCCACGTTATATGATCATATCTGTTTCAAGTTTATGATGGTTTGTTCTTATGACATTAGTTTTGATAAAACTGACGCTATTGTTTAGCGCTGCTTTAAAATCGTCAAAATTCATCATCATTTTCACATATGCTCGAGGAATACCTTTAGATTTCTTTGTCAGTTTATTGTCATCTAATATGACAGCATACATGTTGCTTCTTAATCCAACAAACTCTCTTACCAGCACAAACATAAATTCATCTTTCATTTTTCCAATAACTTTCTTATTCGAATTATCTTGAAATCCACTATATGCTGGATAATCTGATAAATCGAACAGACTTTTATTATTGTAAATATCTTCATAGACATCTTCACATTTTATATTATAAACTAGCGAGTCCGTATCAGTAAATAGCAACTCTGAATCTGGCCATTGCTTTTTGGTAAAATTGTAGTGAAAATTATACATCAGCCACTTCGATATATCAAGTACAGCTGCACCAACATAAATCGGTTTATTTAACTTTAAATTTGTCTTTCGTCGTTGTATTGCAACAAGATTTTCATTACATATTTTCATACTAACAAAACCATCATCGTTAACTAATTTATTTCTGCGACTAATATCATTGACAATTTCTATAGAAACCCTCCTCCGAATGTTTTCCATCGTCTTACCGAACACCGAGTTGTTCATTAACTTGAAAAAGTTTTTCTCAAAGTCGGTTTTAGCCACAGCACGACGTTTCGTATTTAGATCAATATAATTTGCCATCCACTTCGACTGATTAAACTTTAGCACGAGGTGGACCTTTTTCAGAATTAGTCCAGCATCTACTGCTTGTTTTAAATTTTTGTAATGCATAACGTAATTTCTTTTATCTAGCAACTTTGGAACTAACTTACTAACAATCGAATTTTTTTATGTCGTCGTTGCTCGTTGTTCAGGTGATAATAAATTATAATTAATCATCATCGACTCTGCGCAAAACGGGTAGTCGTTATGTTGATCGTGTAGCGAACTAGGATAATCTAGATCAACTTCAACAAAATATGAGATATCTGAAAAATCGATGTTAATTTTTCTAGGTAAATCTGTTTCAGTTTCTTTAAGAAATTGATCTGGAGTTATCCAATGAAATCCACCGTATGGCATTGGCTCTGACATGGCCCAGCCATACAAATTCACACAATCTAGATAAATAATGTAACTCGACGGGAGATTTTTATCGTAATTTTTCAGATATTTGTTATTAGCGGCTGCATATTTCTTTGTTATGACGCTAATTCGGCCTCTGATACCTTTTTCAATAAAGTTAAACATATCAACATCTGTCAGGAGATCTAGTTCTATTTTGCTTGTTTTTAGTAGAGCGTCCCAAGATAGCCCGGAAGCAGAATAATACCAACAGGGATCTAATCCATAATTTGTATGACTAACCTGACGAAAACTCTCAAAAACATCCGCTAGCAATAATACATCTGTTTTCAAATATAGATCGTGATAATCACCAAATGTTTTACAACTGAACTTATTCCAAATATCTTGCGCATATTTATATTCATCGTCTGTTATATTTTCATTTTTGAGCTGCGAGTAAAATGTATCTTTGTCAGGCAAAGAAGTTTCATTAAATCTGCTCCAATCGTCGAGATACTCGTACGGAAATATACCTTTTCTTGTCAGATCGATATAGTTTTCACCGAAGCAACTTTTTAGATTAGCAAAATTGCTACCGGCGCTTGTAGCGCTGTTGACAAGCTCATCCAATGATGCCGCCATAAAGTGCAGACTGTCAATAAAGCGTAATTTGCCGAGCGTCACTGACATATACTTTTCAAAATTATTTGGAATACATTTTATTACGTTATTTAATTTTAGTTTAGCTTTAATATTTTCATCAGCAAAAGCTTCTACGATGATGTGACTGTCATAGCCACGAAAGTTATGTAAAACTACGGGAATAAAATCTGGAGCATGACATTTTAAATTGCAACTGTTATGAACTGCCCCACGATATTGGCCGGTCAAATGACAATGATCTCGCACCTTGGAATCGTCCAGCAACTTTTCACAAATATGACAATCAACTGCTTTATCGAAATCAAGTTGTTGTTTAGACGTTATTCTCATCGGAGCTGTTTTAAGTAATCTGTAAGAAATTTTATTAACTTCGTCTATTAAATTTTTTAGTAACCACACGGCTGGATTTTCACCTCTATATAACTTAATCGGAGATGAAAATTTATCGTTAGCGCAACAAACTACTTTATAAGCTACTCCACAAGGAATATGCTGTTGTATTTTTCTAGTACTGGATTTATTCGAATTATTTTCAGCTCCAACCACAGGAACGAGTAGACACTCGAAATTGCGTAAATAACAAAAGGAATATTTAGTTTATGATTATAATTTTTAAATTTCAATATTTTTTTTCTTTTTCGCTTGGCATACTTATTCTTTGAACATTGACACAGTATTTGAGATGCTCCTGTAGTCTTCCATTGCTAGAAAAACCGTGCAAACATCTATAGCAGAAATATTTTTTATTTTTATTTTTACTGTACTGTCTGCCAACTAATCCGTTAAAGTTTTTTATCCAACAGTAATGTCCCTGATAAAATAATAAATTTATTGTCAACTGTGAAGCATTTTCTGAGATATATCTCGGGTAAACTTTTTCTTTCTCGTCTAGTCCAAAAACATTTACTGAGATATTGTTTTGTTTTTCAAACTTTGGTATATGATTTTCTGCTACTGGAAAAGTTATTCCTGAAAAATTTAGTTCGTCCTTGTGTGGAAAATACTTGCTAACGCGATCAGCATTTTGTTCTTTTGGAAACATCTCAGAAAGAATAGAACACTGAAAACATCTGTTATCAGTTTCTTACATTTATACAGCATTTTTTGTTTTTAATTTTTTGAGGGAGATCGACGTAGCCAGCTCTATTAGCGCCGCTGCCGCGAAGTACATTATATTTTGCTGTGTGAAATAAAACTTCTTTTATTATTTCAAATTTCCAACCTGATCCTGATGAAGTAAATTCTTCTAATTTTTTGTGTATTTCTTGATGTATTTCATCAGCGACCACGGCAATGTTTGTTCCAGTTAATTTTGTTTCGATTTTGCTGTTAAATATGGTTCCGAAATTTCGCTGTCAAAAATTTTTGTTTCAAAAAGTACATCCTCGACTGCATGTAACTTTGATAAAAGCATATGATATTGGACTATAAGTTTGATACTTTCATGAGCCGCAAGTTCTCCTGATATGACAGGTTGTAAAAGATGAAATAAATTTGTAGAGCTAAAATCTGCTAAGACATTTTGATCATCAAGTTTGTAACTATTGTAATAACCTGAACAGGCTGAAGCAATTTTTTTTTCTGATTTGATAATGCTCTTTTTAGCAATATCTCGCAATTTTAACATTATATATAGTAATATTTTATATTTAATTGAATTTTTTCTAATTAGAGATATGAAAAACCTTATAGTATAATGACAGAAATTTTAAGATATCTGCCACTGACAGCGGAAGAGCAAGAAACTTGTCATGTACACCCAAGGTACAACCTATATGCTGCAAATGCACTTGGTTCTGTTATCAACATAGCATCTAAAAAATCTATTGGCATGCCAACACCAGCTGGCATGTTAATTTCAGTAAAAGGCGATAATGCAGAAAGAATTAAAATGTTTAGAAAAGATTTTATTTATACTTTGTTTTGCGGTGATATTCCAGAAGGACAATGTGTATACAGAGCAAACGGCACAGTTGCTGATGATAATATTGAAAATTTAGGATTACAAAATGAATTTCAGCCTCATCCAAGATTTGATCTATATGAAGCTAATGATCGAGGAATTATTAGACATATAAAAACAAAAAAAAGTTATTGGAAATTTAGATAAAAATGGATATTTACATGTGATGATACGTGGTATAAAAACTAACCAAGTTCATTATATGTCACACCGTTTTGTGTTTGAAACTTTTAACAGACTAATAACTAATAGTGTAGTTATCGACCATATAAATAAAATTAAGACCGATAATAGTTTAGAAAATTTAGATGTGGTTACACAACAAGAAAACACAAAACGTGGAGCTGGTTCTGATGGTTCTAATTTTAAAAATCCAAAATCAATTATCTCAATAAATCTCGAAACTGGAGAGGAAATGAAATTTAAATCAATAACGGCTGCTGCAAACCACCTTAAAATTAATAAACATTCAGTAAAAGATGTAGCTGATAATGTAACAAAATCAACAACGTCAATGTTGACATTTGATAGATTTATCTTTAGATACGATAATTAATAATATTTTCTACATCATTCCGAGAAAGACAGTTATGACTAAATTCCATGACATCATCGCGATTAAATCGTAATGTCATTATTTTATTTGTATCAAGTTTCATTTTGTCCGCTGCTGTTAATAAAAATTAATCTGAATCACCTAATGTTATCATAACATCAACAAAATAAAAATTATGTCCCAATAAACAAGCTCGAATTGCCTCAGCTAGTTCTTTGTTATTTAGTATATTAACTCGCTGATGATATTTTATTTCTCCGAACATCTTATTATTTATTAATTAGATAAAAGATTATTATAATAATGAACTGAATTGAGAGACTGGCTGAGCTATATTCAGGAGATTTTGTTTCAGTTTCAAATGTTACATTAGAAAATATTACTAACGATAGATATGCTGGTTATACTGAAAAAGATATTTTGTATAACTATGACGATGAAGAAGATGATGTTGTTATTTGTAAAAAAAAAATTAAGCAGACCAACAACTGGACGATATGATGTTAAGTACCATATTGCTAAAAAAAATATTAAAATTTAATTTTACTATCACAGAGCATCAAATATTTTGGCAACTTATAAAGCCTTTTTTAAACCTAAAAATACCTGGACAACAAAGAAATATAAAATACGATTTTATTTTTGTTAAAATATTTAATTTAATGCCAGTTGATGATGCGAGAAAATCACATTTAATTTCCTTATGCAAACCAGTAAAATGTAAGTCAGTACTAATAAAATATGAGGAAATTTATAATAATATTACTCGATCGCAGTCGATAAAATCGACCGAGTTGGTACCCAACTATTAAATTTATCGCTATATCCACGCCATTTGACTAAACTTTTGTTGCCGCGCTTTTTAATAACTTTTTCAATAATAAATACATCTTGTTCTGTTTTCTGGAGTTCTTGCTCGTAAAAACTGCCAATTATAGGCTCACCTAATAAATCTTTCAGCGAGTATGTAACTGGTATTGTTAAAAGTACTTTATCAACAACAAACACTTCTTCGCTCCAGTTATGAGTATAACCTTTTTCAAATGTTTTCTTCGTCAAAGAAATTCTAACTTTATCGCCAACTTTAAATTTGTGTCGTCGGTACATGTTTTCGTTTGCTAATATTGGATTTGCAATCGCTTCGTTTGGCGATATTTTAATCGTTCGATGTTTTCTGTTATTATATTCGTCAACAATTTTCTGTAGATTGTCAATATCTTTATTCGTATTTTTAGCTGTCAAATACTTATGAATTTTTTCGTTGAGCGTGCGATTAAATCGCTCGACGATGACGCTTTTGCCTCATTTCCTGTAACATATTTTTTAATGTTATTTTGCTCTAAAAACTGCTCGAACTTTTTATTAAAAAACTCCGCTCTATGATCAGTCCAGATTCTGTTTGGTTTTCTTTCTGTGTTAGCAATAATTTGTTTTAGCGCATCAGTCATCGATTTCCCTGTTTTATCCGAAACTGGTATACTAAACGCGTATTTGCTAAAAACATCTACAACATTAAAAAGATATCTTTTTGGAGCGCCATCAGCGCCAACGTTAAATTGATCTAGATTTTACATATCAACTAAATCTATCGCCCAGATGTCATCAACGGCATTTGCGACAACTTTACGTCGCGGAAATGTTTTTTTTTAGGTCTGTGTAGCTCTACGGCAAGATCATCATATAATTCTTTACCTAGTCCGAGTTTATATTTTGCTCCAATAAAACCCTGGACCAGCCTTCGGTCAGTACGTTCTCGTATATTTACAGGTTTCATTTCACGAAGTTCGTCTAACATTACTTTATCGCAGCTATGCTTATTTTGATTGCTGTCTGGAAGTTCAATATCTCTATAGCAGATATCATGGCGCATTGCTATTGCGTCAACTTGATTGTAAGGCTCTTGTCCTAGCAGCGGATTATCGTTTTCGTCAAGTTGTTCATCAAGAGGATTCCATGGACCTGTATATTTATGGCCTGGCAATGTCCAACCGCCTTTTGGTCTCGGCAGTTTACCAATTAATTTATGTATATCTATACCTGTTCCAATTATTTCTCTGTTTTTGCATTTCTGGTAATATGTAACAATTTTATTTTGCTCGAGACATAAATCTCTATCGCAATCGCAGCGACATGTCATTATTTATTTTATGACTAGCAAATTTTTCAGTAAATAATAATTTTATTATAATCTGAAAAAATTAAATTTTTTGTCAAATTCGGAAGTTATTTTCGACTATTTTGCCTGTTTTTTAGCGATTTTTTCGTCAAATTTCTCGTTTTTTACGGGTCAAAACCCCAGCATTTTTCAGCATAAAATTTATCATTTTTTTATATTTTCCATATAAAAACGAGCAAAATCAAACAAAAAGCAACAACATATCAACGAGAAAATCAGACAAAAAAGGAAAAATATGAAAAAATGAAAAAATTTATATTGAAAAATGCTGGAGTTTTGACCCTCAAAAAATGTGAAATATTACTGATTTTTTTAAAACCATTTTCCCCAAAACACAGGTAAAATTGGTTAGAAAACACAATTATTGATTTTTCAGTCGTCTACTAAAATAATCTCCCTTACAACGTCAGGAGGGTAACCCGCTCCGCTTGTTTTTGGCAAAAACATACTTTTTTTCTTCCGCAGATTGCACAAATACTTTTCAGCATTATTCTATTATTTTTTGTTTTTTCTGTTTTTTCAACTTTATTTTCTGTTTTAGTTTTACACTTGAGACAATATGTTGACATTGTTATATTTGTAATTTAGATAAAATAAGTTACAAGCTTTAGGTAGCTTTACAAAAATTAAATGCAATCTCATCATTAGCGTGAGAAGGTTGTTTGTCAAATTGCAAAATAAACTTTAAAAAATCTGGATTTTTGGTCATCTGTTTGATGAACATTACGAAATAATATCCACAAGCGGAAGTTCCAACTGGTTGAATTTGATTAGACGAATAATTTATTATTTTCGTATCTTGTACTCTGCTCATATACCTTTTTACTGCATCACTTGGTGGAATTCCGAACGAGTCAAAATAATTGTTATCATAAACAGCTACCCAATGTGTACCAGATCCGTCATTAAAATCTTGTATATTTATAACACACGATGTTGCTTGTGGTGGAATTGCCATAAGTTCATCTTTAGAATAAACTCCACTGAAATTTTTTACTTTTTTTAGTTTATCAAGTATATCAAAATTACTTAACGCAGATTTTATCTCAAGACGTTTTAACGTCTCGTTCCTGGTAACATTAGTCCTCGTCCTACTCCTAACAGATTTGGCAATAGCCTTCCTGCCAATCCCGTTAGTAACGGGGCTATTGGAATAAATCCACCTTTTCTCTGTCGTGTCTTTTTTTTTCGTCGTTGTCTTTCTTTTAGGCATTATATTTATTAATCACATAAAATTGTTACCATCGATATTCATACGAAACATTAAACTAAAAAATTGTTACCATCCATGTTCATACGAAAATTTTCTTTATACCACTACCTTTAACTACCTTTCCGCTGCGCCAGACACTGCTCTGGACGCTGCTGCTAGTCCTAATGTACCTAACACTGGCAAAATTTTAGGTAGCAACGTTTTAGCTATTACAGATAGTGCCGGACCGAAGAAGCCGCCATGTTTTGCCATCGTAGTTATTTGCGCAGCACTTAAATTTAAAACAAAAGGTTTTTTGCGATCGTATTTATTTACTTGTCTTTTGGTTAACATTAATTTTGTTGAAATGCCCGCTGCGTTATAGAGATAGTCTCTTGGGTTGACCTTTAATGATACCTGCCTCCGTTTTGCAACTGCAGCCGCTAATTTTTTAACTTGACCATCAGTCAAATGTATTTCTTTTACAATATATTTTGTCATCTTATATAACGATTACAGATTAAACTTGAAGTAAAGTGCAAAGCGCTTTAAACTTGGATTGTCATTTTACCTCCGACAGAGTCAACTGTAACAAATCTATCGCTTATCACTAACGCATACACATAAAATGGTGCTGCTGGAGCTGCTCCTACTGTCCAAGTAATTTCAATATCAGCTGTGCTGTCTACAGCTCGCTCGCTATGTTTACTAACATCAAAATAAAATATCGGATAAAGTGTACGAAATTCCTCTACTGATATCTGAGATCCATCTCCAACATCTTGATATTTTTGCATTGAGTCGAGTAAATACATGTACGGTCAAGTAATATTTTTATGAGCGTCATCTGCAAAATTACATTCTTTCGCTCGCTCCGGATATTGCTTTGAATTTATTCTGGCATATATTCGCCTAACATTAGCGCTATCAAATATTGCATTATTTTGTTGTTCGTTGTTACGTCGAGCTTGTCTCTGAAATACAACAAATAATTGCTGTGGCTTTTGTTCACTTGATGTCGTTGTGACTCTCCATGTGTAATCTGTATTATTCGGAACCGCTGTTTGATATATTCTATGTTGCAGAAAATAAATTTTGTTTGTGTGTTTTTCCAGCATATTATTTAATTCCGCCATTTTAGTAATAGACGGAGTTATTCTTGGCATCCACAGCGCAAGTTTGTTTATGACAAATTATACATCAACCCCACCTGACCTAAACAGGCAGTCGTTTTGATCTGATCGATCTAAAATAAGCGTATGTTTATCTCCACGAAATACTTTATTATAGTCCCTGCAAAAGCCAAATATTGTACTTAACGGCAGCATCATTGTAATTTGATTTGATTCTGCTGCAAGTGCCTTTCTCTTAACATGACCTTCATTGTAACGTACATTTTTTACGTTAACTGTCGGGTTATTATTAACTAAATTATTAACTAAATTTAACATTGCAGTACCGTCAACAGCTGCTCCTGGTATGGCTATACCAAGATTATTACAAGCTGCAGTAAGTGAGACTCTTGTAGCGTTTTCATCAGCAGCTGCAGCTGGTGGGACTATACAAAAATTGGCAGCATTAGCGATAAGAAAATCTCTTACAATTGCAGCATTTGCGGCAGCATTAGCTCCAGCAGCCAATGCTCTTATTAAAATAAATTCTACAGATCCTGCTGTGCCAATACCAGTATCTTTAAACCACATCATATTAGTTGCAGTTGATCTGGAGTAATCGTCGGAAAACGAAATAATATTTAAGATTGTACTTGCAACTTGTACATGATTTGAAATATCTTCGACAGTTTGATTGGCCAGCTGATATTTAACACTTTTAAATAAACACCAACCGTCATTTATAAGAGCTACTTCTATTCCAGCATCAATTTCGGCAGGTGGAACAGCTACTGTCATAATCTGACCACGAACTTCCAACATTGCTTTATGAGGCAGTAGAAATACGTCCTCGTCTCGAGTATTAAATGTTCTTTGGCCAGCCTTATTAGGTTCGTTAGAATGTTCATCAAGATATTCAACGTATTCGAATTCTGTTACTGTGTCGTCCGTGTCATAAATTTCTGCTAAATCGAGATAATTTTTTACAGACATTTTTGTATTTATTAGGTTATACAAAATTATTGCGGCACTGTTACTTTAGATATTAATTTTTGTATAATTTCTTCTCCTCGTGGTGATAACAGCTTTTTTGTCGTTGTTATCATTGCGCGTTGAGTTTCTTTTGTTGGTGCGATTTCTGAAATAGCTTGTTTGATTGTCGGTATAGCACGTTGCGGTTATCCGCTTTGAGTGCGCCTTTTATTTTATCAGCTATTTTTTGCCCCAAGGCAGTTCCAGCAGCAGATGCAGCTCGAGTTGCAAAAGCTTTTGATGCGTCAAGTGCAATTGGTGCAACTTTATGAGCTATTCCTGGAATATTTTTTATAATTTTAGCAAATATATTTCCTAAAAATCCTCCTACTATTTTTCTTCTATAAACTTTTTTCTGGTTCATTATATCTGAGGTTGTATAATTTTGTTGCCAAAACTTTCAGAAAATATGTTTACTGTTCGCGCAAGTGCAGGTAATAAGTAACAACTTCATTATTAAAATCTACCTGTCTTCCAGACTGATCTGTCAACTGCATATTTACTTCTGTTATTTGATTTTCAACATTTAGCGGATAATAAATAATATGACGCGGAATAATTTGCATAAGATAACCAGGTGGAACGTCCGATGAAAAACTGTATATCGTTTGACCTTTGCTGCCTTTAGCTAAATAAGATCCAGATGCAATAGAGCAATTTACCAATATTGTGTTTACTTCAGTTATATTTACTGGATATATACCGTCATACGTTATGGGATCATTAAAAGAACTATAATGTATATGATCAAATCCTATTAGTGGCGCGATACTTGTTTTCAATACAAGACTAAATACTATATTTTTTAATGTCATTCTGGCGCGTAACGTATTATAATTTGGTGTAAGTTCAAAACTATCAGCGATTACACCATTTTTTGTTATACGTTCTTTTATTGTTTTATTTAAATCAGTTATGTTGTAGGCTCCTTGTGGAATTTTAATTGATATCCATTTTCTATATATTGGAGAATGGTTATTAGTACTACTAATTGTAAAATCATCATTTACTCCAGTTTTTACATTAGCCATAGTATTCCAAGAAGTACAGGAAATTAGTCCAATTTCATATCGTTTTTCACGATCTAGTTCTATTGGCGGAATATACTTTACTGAAAAATTAGCTCTATCTTTATCAGATTGGCTAGAGTTTAGTAATAATGTTGCTGACATTTATTATTATATTTTCATAAAATGAAATCGCCGCGATGAAGTCGCCTTGATTTATATCAAATCGCCTTGATTTATATCAAATCAAGGTGTAAAGTTTCATATTCGTCAGATGTTAATACATTTTCCTGTTTTTTCTCTATATTTTTCTATACGACTTTTATCGAATAATTCAACTTTTCTTTTAAAATTCCACCCCTTACCAAAAGGTTTTGTTCTACTGTTTTGTGCTGTTTTTATAATTACTAAAGCAATAACACCATATCTCATTTTATCGTAAAGTGGAAATATATTTATCCCTTCTGTAACTGTGTTTAACTCATTTCTAGCAGTAACACCATCGTTCATTATTACAGTTAATTTATGAATTAATGTGTTAAATTCTTCATCACTCCATTTACTTATATTATCAAGATTTTTTATATTTTCTTTCTCTAAAAATTCATCATATTCATCGTTTGTTATCTCATTATTTGTTTGTTTTAGACACCATCGTTTTTGATCTTCAATTTCCATACACTTTACCGTTAGCTGGCTAACTCTTTCTTGCTCCTTTTCAATATCTTTTAATTGTTCTGATAAATTTGTTAAAATATTTTTAATCTCCGTTGTGGTTATATTTGTTAATTTTCGTTGAAACGCTAGTGGATCATTTATTAGCCGAGTTTAGTTTGTCTTGTAACCGGAACAGCGATATTTGCTACAAGTGCCTCAGCTAATCTTCTTGTTTCTTCTTCAGATATCTCAGCAATTCTTCCAACAGTTTCTTCTTGTTGTTCTTTAATTAGTCCGAGTAAACCTTTTTCCTGTAGTTGCTTAAGTTCTTCTCAAAATGGTTTAGTTTCAGATTGTTTTCCAAGTTAAGCTTCAGTAACTGGCTTGAGAGCGGCGGATGTTGTTGCTGCTGCAATCACTTGGCCACGTCGTGCTTGCTGTACTTCCTGCTTAAATTTTGCTTGAGATTGCGCAAGTTTTTTTTAGATTTTCTATATGTTTTCTATACTTTGCTTGTCTTTCCATTAATTATATACTATTTTGTATAAAAAGTACTGTAGATATTTTTCAATACAACATCGAAACATTTTACTCGTATCATTTGTTAATTTATCAAACTAAAAAAGTCACATTTATTTGCCGTTGCTTGATGATATACTTCAATAAATTTATCTTTTGTTACATCACCACATTGTTCGTTCGCGATATTTCTAACATCGACATTGTCAAGTCCTGGAAATAATATAAAACAACCAGTATAAATCTATCAACATTATAAAAACCCTGAGCGAGATAAATAGAATTACATTTCTTATTTCGCGACAGTGAAAAATACGATCTGATTTTATTCATTTCTTCATTGTTTAGCGGAATATCATCAAAAACAACTATCTTGTGTTCGGACGAATCAAGTGGATTAACTGGAATAAGTTCTTCTGGTTGTTTGATAATAAAAAATCTTCGCCAGCGTCAAGATCATCACGAAGTTTGTCATTATAATTGTTAAGTAGCTCGTACTTATCTTGCTGCGGGTTAATCGTGTAAATATAAACGCGATCGTAGTTAAAATTATCTCCGAGAAGTAAATTGAATTCTCCCAACGATAAGATAATGACAATCTGGAAGTTCATTGTTATGTTTATGTTTCAACAAACGTTCTGTATCAAAATTTTAGATCGATGATTTTGCCGTTATTGTTATATAATTTTATGCTATATAATTTTGTCAAACGATAAATAAATAATGAGTTTTTATTCAAAATTTGGAACATTAGTAGGAGATTCAACAGCTGAAAGTACAACAGACGGTAAGGTTGATTTATCAGGCTATCTAAAAAAAATCCGGCGACATAAAGACGGGAAACTTGTTTATGTCAAATCAACGAGTATTAGAGTTAGAAACAGATTATCCACCAATAAATGTTGTTAATACACAAGCCGTTAGTTATGCATAACTTAAATTAGTTGACAATAATAAACTAGATAAATCTGGTGGAACTTTAAGCGGTAACTTAAATATGTCAAGAAAAAAAATTATAAATTTAGAGACCAGTTATCCACCAGCAAACTTAAATCAAACTCAAGCGCTAAGTTATTTGCAGTTAAAGTATGTTGATGATAACAAACTTGATAAAATAGGTGGGACAGTTACAGAATCTATGTATGTGTTAGTGCGTGGTGGTATAATGCGCGCATTTCTCAACATGAGCAATAATGGTATTAATAATCTTAGAACACCAGAAACAGATTTTGACGCAGCAGCAAAGAAATACGTCGACGATAGCAACATTAAGATCGCTAGCGATCAAGTAACAGCAATAACAACAATCAACGATGGAATGACTACACTAAATACTAATTTTTCTAATCACGTACAAACATTCCTGAATTTTTGTAGAAATATTAACAAATCTGTTAATGAATTTTTTGGAAGTCCAGCGGTTGTAAATATTAAACTTGCTGACATTAACATAAAACTAAACGATATTATTAACGGAATTCCTAATACCATCCAAGAAACTAATCTTGTTAAAAGTCCTCACAAGCAGATCATCAATGTTGTATACACAGTAGCATCAGTATCAGCAATATGGACACAGCAAAATAACACTATCAAACATACCGCGGAAGTCACTGGTGTGACATATCTATGGCGTCATTCAAGCGATGCTTTTTCTGGAACTGTATCAGTAGTGTTAAATAAAGATACTGAAGAAACGTTTATGCTGGTAGCTGATAAAAAAATAACCGAAGTGTCTTACTGGTGGTGTCTGGAATTCGTAGCTGAAACACCACAATTAAGTTAATTATAATAAATCAAACCCAGAGACTGGAACTATTGTATAAAATCTGTAAACAAATATTATATAATGAAAAAAAAAATATACTTGATTTTAATCATATTTCAGAAAACATTCCAAAACAAGATGTGGACGCTTTAATACAATATTACAGATATTATCATAAAAACTTTGGTGCGTAAAAAAATGTTAGAAATACTATACCAAAATACTTCGAGTGATATCATATTTACCGTTGTTAATGACTAGCTCTTGTATAATTTCAAGTGGCGCATCATTGAATCCGTTTTTGTTAATAATATCTGGTGTCGGTGTTTCTTTTGCAACATCGTGTTGTTGTTGTTGTTGTTGTTGTGGGGCTTAACGCCATTTTTCAGCACACGATAGGCTATACATGGCGGCCAGTATTTATGGTGGAGGAAGAAACCGGGAAATCCCCGGAAAGAACCACCGACCCACGAGAAGCTACTGGCAAGCTTTCTCACATATCCACATTCGCCGAATCTTAGACTCGAACCCACGCAGACAGAGGTGAGATGGCAGTGATCCGTAACGGAGAGCGCTTTAGACCACTCGGCCACTCGGGGCCCCGCAACAGCGTGTAAAAAAAATTGAACCTCGTCTTGCGACTAAAAAACAAATGCTTGCAAAACAGCAAGTATCACCTATAAAAAATTATTTGATCAGATACGATCTTATTTGCGTGGTATAAAATATGATATGGATGATTTAATACGCGAGTTTCATATCATTGACAGTATGTTAACAGATATTCTGCCAATGAGAGTTAGCAGGTATGAAAAAGATTATAATAAAATATGGGTTACAACAGTATATGTTTAATTTTGTATAGCTTTAGAAATATCGTTATCAAATAAAATATCAACCATATTATCAAGAAATGTCATCACATCATCTGCCCAACCCGTTATTCTCACATCATTTTCTGTCGCGAATAACCAAACTGATCCATATTTTGGCGATATATGATATCCAACTTTTTTAATACAATCGTTTATTATTTTAGGTTTTATACCAGTATAACCTGAGGCTGATTTGATGGAATTAAATCTCTTACAAAATCTGTTTGTCAGATCAAATCCAACATGTCGGGTTGGATAACAAAAGGACATTATATATAATATTTTATTGTTTAATATAAATTTTGTCTAAAACTATAAAAAATAATTTCTAGAGTGTAATAGTAGTATAAGTAATTGAGTTGTTTCTATCTCAGAGACACCCCTACCCCAACAAAACATATTTTTGTCAGAAATATGAAAGTCATCATTTTAAGCTAAAAAAGATTGCTGACAAAAACGCTAACGTATAACGTTTTGGGGGGTAGGGGGGTCTCTGAAATAGAAACCTCTTATTACTTCTACTACTCTCGATAGTATTTTAAGTCTGGTTTTGAGAATAACCATGAGTTCCTCAGATAAATATTTAATTTGCTTTCAGAGACTTCTCCACAAGCATGGAAACTGTGGAATGATCTAATTCGAAAATAGCATATCGGGCGCCATTAGATCACAAATTGTTGTATACAAAGCCTATGATACAGAACATCAATAGTGTGTCTATATAAGGATCTAAAATATAACATAACAGTATGAAAATGGTTAAACAATATTCTTGATTATGAAAATTATTTATTGCTTTCATTATTTCTTATCTTCAAATTATGTTTGCCTTATGTTAAAAGAATTACAGACTCGTGAAGGGAACTAGGTAGTAATGCAAGGCGTCAAGTGCCAGGTGTTTATCTAATACAGGAGCATTATAATCTTAATCCACGCCGATGACCCATAGATTGTCGACCCAGGAATTCAACGTTGAAGTTTACAAATAACACGATCACAATTAGACGGACACGATTTTACAGATACCACAAGCAATATTAGAAGAAGAGACCCATGTAGGCCTAAAATCGCTCACCTTACCGAAAATAGCAACATTGTCTACTGCCATAGTAGCTAGTCAGTCAGTCTGGACTTGTACATTTATGTGATTTTATTTTTGTGCCAATTCTTTGCTTTCTGCAGATACACAACCAATACAAATTGCAATGAAAGATGTTTGTATTCAACCTGTCAATTTATTAAATTTAGTTGATGTACTAAGCTTCCTACTGTATTTTCGCAGAGGTCGATATAACATAATATACACTTTACTGATGTTTTCACTGTTGAGGCTGACGACACTAGGTTGTATACAGTTTGCAGCAGTCATGTCAGTCAAATACAGACAAGGATGGGATATTGAACTAAATGCTCGTGTTGCAATGAGCAGTCTTGATTCTCATATATAAGGTAGCTTCTCTTTTACCTCGACCTCAAATTATACCATATTAGACTACATTAAGCATCATATAAGTTCATAATTAGTCGGATTTTATTTCCTGCTCATTTCGATGATTCTGGTTTTATTTCTCAGCAGTGATTCAATTCACCCTAATAGTAATAATGCAATGACTGAAAGTGGTTTTAAAGAAATCTTGTGAGAGAAGATTAAAACCGTGGTTATGATGTTCTTGATGCAGTAATAACAAAAAACTCTATTGTAGACCTTCATAATACTTGTACAACCGGCAAAGCATGTGGACGTGATAGCATTAGTCATTCAATGAGTGCAGTAATATAACAGTTGCGTCCTCTGTGTATTTGGAAATCAGTTATAGTTATGGACGCGTTTAAGGAAAGAATTGAAAATTGTCTTAGGAAATATAACGGAGATAAGTATATTTAAACATATTATACAATAACATGAACTCAAATTATACAATAACAGGAACTCAGATTATCATATTTATAAATGTTAGTCTGGTTTTCTTCCCAACAATTCTTCAATATTCGTGTTGTTAGGATATGTATCTTTATGTCCATATTAAGTTGGATAATTGTGTTTGGGTGTGTTTGTGATGCGGGGGAGGGGGGTCAACGTGCCTAGTGCTTGGTATAGGGCATTTTATATACATTTTAAAAAAATGTATAAGTTGATCCTCTCAAATTAAATATAGACAACACTAGATATTTCTAGACATAACATGAGAACATTAAAAAAAAATGGCATTAAGGATTAATTGTTCACTACTCTTCATACACACATCTCCACGACTGTACGTTGCACTTCATCACCACGTGACATGTGTCTTAGCACATCGCTACGTACCATATAGCACCCTACATCCCCACCTATGTCGCAACACTACAACCATTCAATCAAAAAATTACTTCAAACTGTACACACTGTTTATCTTCTAGAACTCAAACCCAAATTAATAACACATTTATAGCATATTATCCTAGAATAGCATCTGCAGTAAAAAAAAAGAAATATATGCAATATGTTGTTTACACATTATCATTACAATTTACAATCATGGATAGAAACTTAAACATATAGTTATTTGTGCTTTTTGTTTTGTTTGTACGTTAATGCGGATATGTGTTTCTGTTACTTTATAAGTTGATGAGAAATACCCACCCATGCTCCCTTCCCTACTATGTTTTGGTTGATTATGTGAGTTTATGTCTTCAAGAAAATCTGATCATTTCACAGCCCTAACTTCACTGACCCTCTTGATTATATGTGTGGGTGTTGGACTGTAAAACGTAAGTCATAGTCTGCAATAAGATGCAGCATCACACGTCTCTCCATTTTGTTTGTTCACCCCTATCCATTCTCTGTGTGCTTGTGTGCCGATGGATTTGTACAAATTCTGAGGGCATGGAAAGCAACATAATTATTGTATGTGATTTCATATCGAATATTAAATATAAATAATGTAATTATATAATGTAACCCACTTCCCCATTGTAAGTAGAAAGATGTATTCTGCAGTAAGTCTACAGATATAATCTACCCTCGCACATCCCTTTGTATGTGCAATGGCATGTTGGATCTTATATACAAGAAAATAGTCACTGCCCTCAAAATTAATGGATGTATGATGGCATGATGGATATCTAATTATAAGATTATGTGATAGCCCCGTTCCGTTTTATATGTAATGATATATTGATAGTATGAGCTACACCCTCTTCCTTTCATATGTTCAATTACATATTGATAGTAAATGTAAGTTTACGAGCTACCTCACTTCCATGTGTAATCGTGATGATCACATTAAATCTAGGTATATCCAGTTCCCATAGAGCCCACGTGTCCTGTTTGTGAGAGAATGTATTTTCAATAGAAAACTGTAATATCCCATATTCCCTTTACACGTGTAATGCTTGTTTGGAAAATAACTATAAGAATATGAGCTATCTGATTCATTTTGTATGCCTGTAATGGATTATAGGTGTTTATGTACGCATGACTGTTCATACGCCTCTCGCATCTTATTTTGTTTCAAACTGTTCTGTTACTAAAGAATATTTGGGAATTGTTTAATTATTTTCTTCAACATTTGTAGCAATTAACTACTTATTGTAAATGTTATGATTGAACTTATCGTTTGCGTACCACATTTTTTGCGACTGTAATGCTTTTATTCCCTCTTTCGGTGTTTGCTACTTTCTTATGTAATTTTTTCCTCAGGTCAGCGTTACTTATCCTGGTTTTTAGAAGACACAATAATTAGTTTAAACCTATCTTTTAAACACCTTGTCGCTATGTTGCTGATTTTGTTTTATCAGTTGTATTTGTTTCAATTTGATTTACAAAACTGATATCTTGTTTCAAAAATTCTAATACTGTTTAACTTGTTTTGTTCATATTTGTTGCTATCCTACAATGTGTGTGCTTTTCCTTGTAACTCTGAAAATTGCTCAAAAATTCATTTTTGATTTTAAATTTTGTAAATAGATTGTTGCTTTCAAACTCTTTCAAAGCTTCGTTTAAATTGTTACTTGCAATTTATCTTCTTTGTAAAATTTCGTAGGCTTTTTTAAAATTGTTAAAAATTATATTACCTTTGACTTCATTTTTTAACGTTTAAACAAAAATGATATCATACCGTTGGTCAATAGGTTTGTTGTATATATATATATATATATATATATATATATATATATATATATATATATATATATATATATATATGTGTGTGTGTGTGTAAACAAATTTAATATAATATCTGCCTCTGATTATTTCTAAAATGCTGTTATATCTTCTACGGTAATGTTGTGTCTTGCAACATTTTTTAATGTTTATTTTAAAATGTTTACAAGGCTGTGATGTTGTTTTGCTATATGGTTCGTAAGTTGTGAATTGAATTGCAATCTGTGCAATGTGTTTATTTTGTTTGCATTGGTGTAGAAAATGCTAGCAAAGTTTTGCAATTCTTTAATATATTTTACAATACTTTGTTGAATTGTTTTAATATTAATGAAATATTTTAATCATCATTAATTTTTCAAGTAGTTTTAGTATTCGCTCGATTCCATGTTAGCTTGATTAGTTTTGTATTGCTTATACTCGCAGCCATCTTTCTACGACAGGCCTTTTTAATGTCTACTTAATTTTTGTGCCACTTTCGTAATTTTAGTAGCATACGCCCTTTTTCAAAATACTATTTAGGAAGTTTATAGTTTCTGCTATTTTTCTATTTTTCGTTTCTGTTTCAGATTATTTTGTCTAAGGCCATACTTTAATTATAGCAATCTGGACCGTTTTTCCTACCCTCTAAAAAGTCGCATTCAATTTCGTAATTAAAACATCACTTTCAGTCTTGGCCATATTAATATAATATTTATAGACATTTTAGACTTAGCTACGTCCGGTTTCAGTTTTGAAGTTGTAATTTCTACTTAGATAAGGCCATATTTTTCATGATATATTCTTGACGTTTAAAATTCTCCACTCATTGCTATCATTTTCGGAAATTTTGTATTACATTTAGTCAACTCAATTTTAATAATATATTCTTGGTTTTCTTAAGTAAACTCTTTAAATTTTGTGTCCGTTTGGTAATTGTAATTTTAGTTTTAGTCTGTGTTATTATTCCTATTTTTTTCCCAATTTTTATTCATTTAGATTTTACGTAGATTGTAAATAAATATGTTTGTATGAGCGAAGTTAAGAGTTTTTAATAATATGTGTTATCATTACCATAACTTTACCGAGATATTTCTATTGCTAAAACCGTCTTCGTCAATATAATTTCATTTTTACAGCCGTTTTGAACTCCACATGAGAATTCCATGCTATGTGAGCCTTAACAACCAACGGTGGACAGACAATAATGAAGCATACAACGGCTCTATCCTCGTCTTTAATTAGCTTGGTGTACATTCTTAGCATCACAGTAAGTCTCCATTGGTGCATATGTTTGTACAATAATGAAAATAATGATAACATATGTTTGAGTCTTTTTATTATCTTTCTGTAAACAATACATATGCCGCTATTTGGATGGCTCTTTAATATTTGTACGTAACACGGCCAGCATGTATATATTGCCGAGATAAATTTATATAAAAGTTTTACTGTCAAGGACGGAGAAAACAATAAAATCGTGACACCATCTCGAGGAACGTAACGTGAATAAATTAGCTATTGACAAAATGTGAGCAAAGTTAATTAAAATGAAATGAAATATGAGTCTTATAAGTGCTGAAGATAATGCTAAATATTGAATATTGCATGAGTCGATAATTGATACATGAGGAGAAATCTAGGAAAGGTAATTTGTAAAATATTTAGTAAATTAACTCACCATTTTAATGACAACGAATCGCTATTACCCTAGTTAAAATATTCCAGGAAACAAACATAAGCTCTCTATAATAGAACAAAGGAATATATTTAAATGTAGGGCATAATTATTTTGGAAACAAATGTTTATATATATATATATATATATATATATATATATATATATATATATATATATATCTTAGGGGGCCGGGCTGCATTCTTATATGATACATATTTTTCAGAGGTTTCGTCACGAATAATAATGCGATTATTAGATACTCACACCGCATTAGATTTTCGATTGCAAACTATTGTCTGGAAAGATCCCTAAATAAGAAGACATACACTAAAATATAGTCTCCTTGATTTCGTCGTTTTATTTTATGTTGACAGGACCTATTGCACGAGATGTAAAGCGCCAAACTCAACGATATCCAACATCACCCCTCTATATTCCTCATCAGTTACAAAACTAATCCGATCGGTTATAACTCCAACCGCATTATTGAAATTGTTTAGATGATATACCTGCAGTATCTATTGGCAAAATTCTTGTGAAATATTCATTTGAGTTACTTGAGAAATGAATAAATTTGACTACAGCTATATAGTGTGTATGGTTTAGATATTTAACGTAGCTTTAACAATTTTAGTCATATCGTTACGATGTTTGCAGTGTGGCAGTTTATAGTGATCTCAATCACTGGAGCATCATGCCGCAGATATGTAGCATCATGTCCCACCCAGTCACATTATCCTGACACCAGGCCGACCAGTCCTAACACTAGGCTTATATTACTAAGCGCCAAGCGAGGCAGCTGCTTGTACGTTTTAATAGAGGTTTGTATGACTCGGCCTGGGTTCGAACCGGCGACCTCCAGCATTCGAGGCGGACACTCTAACTACTTACGTCACAGAAGCAGTTCTACAGCTATACAGTTCAATTTACGGAAAGAAAATACTTCTCCTTAGCTTAGATATTTGCTAAAATATCTTTTTACCGATAACAACTGGCTACACTTACAGATCTTTTGTACAAAATCGCAGGTACTCATCGTTAGAAATTGTAAATCAAGGCATCGAGTGCATAGCTGATTTGGAGCTCGTAGTCTGGATTTCACTATAGAATATGGTATCTGTTCATGTGGCATATAATAAATCAAGGTCTAATTTAGGTGTAGAGATGTAACAAGCTAATATAGTATACGTCAACTTCAAGACAACGGAAAAAAAGTAATTCGAGCATACATCTTTGTTTCCCCACTTTCCAAGGACCTCCGAACAACAGTCAGTTTAAGTGCCATTCTATGTAATAATAACAAACATATAACTATTCTAAGAACCGCACATTCACGATCATCTTTTTTCCCATTTGTATGTTGTTTTCATACTTCACATTGGCATGATTTATCAGTACTTATTTCTGAGCAGTAGATTGATATTTCGTTCAACGTGCTACGCGTAAGGATCCAGGCGGACCCAGACGCATAATACACATAATTATTTATGTATGAAATTATTAAATACTTATACGTGAGAATACCCTAAGAAATTTTTATGTTAATTTTAGTTTTTACGAATCTCACTCTACCATGAAGTCTAGTGAATGCTGTTTGTTTGAGAAGTCTCACTACAACTCATATTCCCCATCTATCTATCTATCTATCTATCTATCTATCTATCTATCTATCTATCTATCTATCTATCTATCTATCTATCTTGATGAGGTAAAATATAAATTGCGTATCTAATATATTCTCCTTTCTTGTTAGTTCATCAACTCCTAAAAAATTAAAACATTCGGCGTGAAAATATTAAACCGCCATTAATCACTTGCGAAACTTTTATAAATTTCGCAAAACATATCCATGGTTTAGAAAGGCAAACTTTCCACATGGTATGTGGACAGAATGACCAGTTATTAGAGTCAAGTTTGCAAGGGCTATGATTATCAAGGGGAACAGGGGAAATTAAGTATTTTGATTTATTATCATTTCTTACAAGGTCCAATCTTTTAACAAGCAGTACAGCAAACCAAGGCTGAAGAAAAACTTTTCGTACTATATATGTTTTGGAATGAAAATGGTGACACGTGGACATCAGTGACATGATAAGTAACACCAGAAACGTAAACAGTTTCAGTTGAAAATATAGGGATTCAAGCGAATGTTACTTTACTTACACTGAGTGCTTTTAGCTGAAACTTTGCTGTAAATGGACTCATAAAAACGAGTAAAGTAAATTTGTCCCTCCTTTCACTCAGTACTAACTGCTTAACATCACCTTTAACATCTTGGTTTCCAATGAGTATTAGGATGTGGTTTAAAGGGAATCATATGGGTAACTATAATAAATAAAACTAAACTTAAATTATATTACCATTTCCAGTTCAATATTTCAATACACGTTGATCATGCTTTTCCACCCCTGCACTACTTTTTGGATTGATATGCAGATATGCAGATATTAGATGTAGATAAATGTACATTAGTATTACTCGCTTATAATTCCATCATTTCAAACTAAAGACAAATAGCACAGTATATTGGCATGTTAGATAATGAAATCATACATATAAAAATTATTGTCAACTCAACCAGTTTGTGCACGTATACAACAAACTGAGCTAAATACGACAGAAATTAGAAATCGTATTTTCAAGAAGATAAGCTGAACCTGTCACATCAAATGCGTTTTTATTGTCTTGGCTCATGGTTTGATGGTACTTGTTTCAACACGTCAAAGATTGCTCTATTCCCGTGATGAAGGGAGTACATTGAATTGCGCAGGGGCAAAAGCATAACAGCTGAAAAGGCCCGGTCTTGGTGAGATTCGACCCTGCGCCTTTTGGGTGTATTTAACGAACAAAGTTACATCTGACTGAAATGTGTTGCGACATCAAGTACTTAAAGATAAGCAATTCGGATTTTAGGTATTTTCAGCCAGGATTAATCCATTTTATGTGGGAACATACATACATACATACATACATACATACATACATACATACACTCACACATAGGTACGTACGTACGTACGTACGTACATACATACATACATACATACATACATACATACATACATACATACATACATACATACATACATACTTACATGGATTGAGTGATGGGTGACTGACTGAGTTTGTGGACGGGTAAATGTTTCCTACAGCCTTGTTAACGATTCAATAAACGTTTGCAAAAAGCTGGAAGTCTAACTTCATTACTTATATTTCCTTACACCACATTCCAAATTCAAAGCAGTTTCTTTCATAAAGCTGGGAACGCGATAACATCTAAGATGTTACATTTGGTCATGTGCACCTCAGCAGTTACATTTCCAGTCGACCTCCTTCCGGACCTGTCTGCAAATTTCTTCCTTGACAAAGTTCAAATTATAAGATATAAGCTTGACAACACAATTCGAAGTGACTCATCGTCACCTTACAGTTGTGATACAGAATATCAACAGCAACCTTAAACAGCATTTGAACCAGTCTCTATATTTTGGGTACATTTCATTGTGTTGAACATTGCCACAAAGGCGCGTGAACTCGATTCGATTCCGACATCACAGCTGCTGGTGTGCTTAGATTCAATATTGCCTTCATAAAACGATGTTACAAATGCTTCTCTCTCATCCGGAGAATTCCATTCATTTTTCAAAACTGACATTGAAAAGTAATTGTTGAAACTTCACCCTAACGATTTAAGGAACTAACGCGCTGTTTTTAACCTCTCATTAATTTAAAAATCTTAGAAAGCATTTGTTCTGTCCCAACTTGTATCTCACCTGAATTCATATAGTTTGTTTATCAATGTACAGTCTGCATATAGCCCTCGCCACAGTACTGAAACTTCCCGTCTGAGAGTAGTTAATGACGTTCTCTTTCCTTTGGATAGTGAAAAAATTCCTCTGCTCACCGTCCTTGACTTGTCTACGATATATGATACAGCAGATCATGATATATTATCTCACCCTATCCAGTATATATTTGGCATTACACGATAAAACTTTACTTAATGAAAAGGACACAAACTATATCCGTAAATGGAAAACATTCCTTTCCACATGATCTATACTGAGTGTTCCACAAGGCTCTGCTTTCAGCCCGTTTATTTCATTATGTGTCATAGATCGACCACGAGAGGCTAATCAATTGTACGCTAATGACACTGAACTATATAAATCTAGCTGCCCAGCTGATGTTGAGGCTACCATCCAGGCGTAGAGAGGTGCATTTCCGATATAAACTCATCGATAACATGTAACAAGATGCAGATTAACGAAGATAAAACAGAATCCATCCTGATCACCACACAAAGACTTACGAATGCATATCCTTTACAAAAAGGTATCCTGTACCCCAAGTATCACATTTTCACAGTCAGTACAAAACCTATGCTTCACTCTTTACAGTATGCTCTCATTACACCAACATGTAATGAGTATACACAAGGCTACATATCTGGAGCTGAAACACATAAGATCCGTGCGCTATTTCCTTCGTTTGATGCTAATATAACACTTGTCTGTATCTTAGTGCTTTCAATACTGGACTATTTCTAATTCAGTTATATCTGGTTCGTCTCAGTATCTACTTCAGGAACTTCAAACCGTTAAAATCTCGGCTGCTTGGATCATCCTATGAGTACGAAGAACTGCACACCTCCCCATTCGCATTAAACTTCACTGGCTACCTGTCCGATCCAGAATCAAACTCAAACTCTGTGAAAGATGCTGCGATTTGATGACTGGTTCCAGGCTAAGATCACTGTCTGACCTCACCCATGTTTGCATCCCATCATGAAACTTACTCTCCTCTTCCGACACTCACATTTTCATTATTGTCACTGTTTAAACGAAATCATACGGACAAAGTACAATAGAATACTTGGACCCAGCTACCTAGAAGGAATTGCCTATAGACCTTAGACACAAGGACTAAATTATGTAATCGAAGAGTGCTCTTGAAACTGACTTATTTCTATTACACGAACAGACCAAACTACTTAATGTTTACTTAAGTAACTATTGTTTGCATGCTTTTGTTTCGTAATTTCATGGTGTTTATTTTGTAATATTTTCATTATATATGTTCGTATGTTTAATCTAAAATTGAACAGCGATTAGAGCTTATCAAGATTACGCATGTACTAAGTTCACAGTGACACACACACACATATATATATATATATATATATATATATATATATATATATATATATATATATATATATATATATATATATATATAAACGTATTGAGAGACAAAGATGCATGCGTACAGAACTACACACATCCATCCCGACCTATAAACATACACTGATACCTGCAAAATACATTCCTGCAATCACACATACATGTAAGTTCCAAGAAACTCTACTTGCGAATATTTGGAATCATATTGATAGTATTAGCCACTGAATTGAAATATTCACAAAGGCACAGCATACTATTGGATTTCTACAGGGACAAGAGAAGCGTTTAAAAGGAAAAATTAGATTAGCAAAGATATATCAAATATTCACAATGGTGTTTAGAAAAAGCGGTAAATATTGCTAATGCTCCTTGCTGACCTAGTTTGTTACTAATGGACTATAGTTACCCTATGCATCGCAGCAAAGAGCATACTAGGAGAGTATCATTGCTACTATAACTACAATAAATATTACTCCTGCAACAAATTAAATGAATGTTTGAGGGAGGTTGTGCCTGGCAAAGTATGTTCATAGAGAGGGCTTATACATTCTCCGATGTGACATGTATGTGCGGAATGGTAACTGATGCATATTTACAATTTGATAGTTAAAATACATCAACCAGGAAGTTTCAGTCTGTGTGAGCTAATTAATTTCTAAATCGAACGAAGCAAATAAACTTTGTCATCGCGTAAGCGTAGTTCTCACGTAATTTAACAAAATAAACAGAATATCAAAAAAATAAAATGGTGAGTTCTTATCAAATAATATCATGTCTTGATATATATTTACTCACACGTGAACAAACGTTTCGTGTCATTCTCACTGACATTGACATCTAGGTGCAATGCATTAATCAACTCGTCTTTAAGCACAATATTCATCGTCATGAATTGCGTTGCCAGCTGAATTCCCTTTTAATAGCGAAGTACACTACGATTTAAGAGACGTACTCGATTATAACGGCAGAGAGAGAGAGAGAGAGAGAGAGAGAGAGAGATAGTAAACATCTCAAAGCTAGTCTAGTTTAAAGCATCCTTTGAGGACGTCTTTGAAGAGTATATCTTATAAGATAATCGGCTATCAAAGAAAGAAAATAAACGGCCTGCAGCCCAAGTTTCGAACCATGTACGATGTGCACGTCCACTAGAGGGAAAATATCCTGGTACCGATGATGCACCAGATTACCAAATGAGTTGGATGGAAGGAGATCAACCCTGGGAACGTACGTCTACTTTCTACTTGAGGAAAGTACGTCCGCTTTCATAATGAGTATAATGCAAGCATCTACGCGGACTGGAGTAACAATACTTTGCCCTACGATGGGTTTGGCATGAAATATCTAAACTCACCGCCCGTAAAAGAGTCCACTAAGGCACGGCCGTGGAAGACGCTCAGATACAACTCTTTCAGATAACACTGGACAATTTTTCGCAGGTAGGCTGGGTATGTAAATTGGGATAGGTTGTCGTTTTCGTCAAGTTATATGGCTTTTTGCAAGCCGGTGTAGAGCGTCTTAACGGCAGCATCCTAATCTACGTTTGAGCTATCCTAGAAGCTTTGTGTGTCGTGGGAAAGGCCCTTGATGCCCCAAAGAAGTTTTTCCCGAACATGGTGGTCAAGATCGCGCAGGACGAGGATGTGCCAAAGTGGATCCGAAATATAAGCAATTACTTGGATATACCAGAAACAGGCTGGACTCTACATGGTGCATTCCTACACAAACACTAAATTAGGCGCCTTTGAGTGATACAATAACAAACTTCTGATAGCCAAAGAAGAGATAAGACTTGGAAATAACAACACTGTGATTGGGGTTAGACCTTCACCAATGATGCCATCCACCCCATATCCACAATTTTAAAATAATCCCGGCCAGTTCCTACCGTTACTGGTGTGTTGGTGCCCGCCTAGCACCAGTCTGTGCATGCTGGGATAAGTTTTGACCTCAGGGGATATTGAGAGTCTAGCGATTCGCTATGGACGACGAAATTACTCATATGGAGTTGGTGGTGGCAAAGGTATTAGTAGGGCACGTAAGCTATCATAGTCTACGAGGATCGACTCATGCAGTTTGATACGACGGCCGCAACGGCGTGACCGATAGCGAAACAACAAGGCAGGATAAATGTATAACTTATCAAAAGAAGAATAAATATTCCAATGACTTAAAATTTGAAACATTTATTGGGTCAACCTCAGCGGGCAACAATGCACCAGTAGTCATGAATGAGGCCGGTTCGATTTATAAGCGATTGATATTGCAAAATTTATAACAACAACGCAGATCATTTTGACATGTGACGACATAAGTGGCAATTGCGAAAGCAGGGCTCAAACGACAGGCGTATTTGTTCAGGGTTATAGAATGTTTGGATTTTTACCAACAGTTGAACTGCGTGATTTAATATCAATTACGTCTACGGCAGTTCTACATCTTGCATTATATAAAATCGGTTTGTTTTACCCCTGTGTATCAAGACAGGCAGGTTGTATATCTTAGATGAAACATTGATGATCCAACTGTACGTTAGAGATCGACCTAATATTTAATATAATGACAGTCGTACGTGGCCATGCGAGCCCGGTGCGCGTTCTTAAGGGGAGAAAACCAGTTTACGCAACATATTATGCAACTGGCCTCGGTGACTTTGGTCTTTTAATGTGGACGAGCTCACCAGAGGGGTTTACTGCAGTTTCATTGAGCACTGCACCAATTGCCAAACAAGCTGCAATTCGAGTCACTGACAGTCTCAAAAACGTAGCTGTGGATCGAATAGAAAATCTGGGATCTCGAGAGATTTAATTGCTTCGAGATCAAATATAACGATCAGGCATTCAGGCATCACCAAAACCAGTTATATTACCATTATTTGAAATAATGTTGGCCCCGGTTAGTACTGTCCTAGGTGAAGCCGCTCAACAACGACTGTCATACACGTTGATTGAAAATCTAGCGATGGGGAATTAAATACTGATGGGATTGTGACAATGAAGGTTTTCTATGTGTCACTGTTTGCCTGGGCCACTTCACTTTTGTGGATTAATCTACGGATGAAAACCTGCTTGGATTGCTTACAAAAGCCCTGGGAGGATAGAGGCTGTGACTCATGTATAAAAACGACTAGTACCAAAAGGGCAAATCCGCTATGTCAAATCTAATTAATTGCGAATAACATTTGTATGACGATATTTGCAAGCAGGTTAAGGCATATTCTAAAAAAAGAGAAAACAAAAAAGACAAGTTGAAGGCCGATATCTGGATAGATTTTAGGAGGAAAATAATACCAGACATCATAACATGCAATCTAAAACGGTTGAACTCACTCTAGTGACATAAGAGAACAGGCAAGCTCCTGGAATAGGAACAGTTTTCAACGAAATGTTACAACATCAAAACAGTACTTATTATAAGTACTCTTCTACACAGGAATTATTTAATCATTGTGAGATTATATCCGTATATTACCTAAATCTTCAAGTAGGAGTACACTGTTACAGTAACGAAGAGTATGAAATCCTATATCTGTGTGCTTCCCCACGTCAAACTTGAATAACTATCGTCGTTATAAAGCACTTATAATCTTAATTTGACCTATGCAATTCCGCAGATATTGGTATTAGAGGACCACCACACAACTGATCTGTCATTTTCATGTCAAACCTCAGAAAAAGAAACTAATAAAGAATGACCGTATATTGTTATAACTTCAATATCCACTGAGATCCAGAGATAAAATTTGGACAAATAGAAACTTCAATTTTCGACAAGTTTGTTTCGACGTGTGCCATAGTTTTTGTCTCCAGCACATAAAATAGACTTTGAGCTCTGAGTTGAACAATAGATTTTCACGCAGTTGAATCTGGTGGCACAAACTTACTAGAAAACATTCTAATCTGCAGGAAACTAGTACGTGTGGATATGTTGACCATTTAAGATTTAGTTTGAGCAGAGTGTTTCCATAGTAAGGACATGTACATAATGTTTGACTTGATAGAGCCGATTTTCCTTTGCCGCAATCTGTACCATAGTTATCAAACTTATCCTCGAGAACTTTATAGTTTGGCATGGTTGCTCTATTCTCTGCATCGCTTCATAGCGTTCAAAAATTGCCAATAACAGCATGTATCCAGTCTAAGGCTACTATTGTTATATATATATATATATATATATATATATATATATATATATATATATATATATATATATATATATATATATATAATATCCAAAGTGTTCAACTGGCGTCTTTACATAAGCATTTGTATTACTGTGTCACTATATTGGGCCCTTAGTGTACAGTCTAATTATGAATACGACGAATAATATAAGGTTTTCTTTGTACATTTTGCAGAATTTGTCTCGTCTGCTCGTTTCCTAATGTCGTCATATGCAATATATATATATATATATATATATATATATATATATATATATATATACACAATTGGCAAGATTGCAGTTATAAAAGTTTTCAACATTTTGAGGTAATTAAACTCTTCGTGAGAGAAAGAAAGCTTCTTAAAAAGCAAGGCAATATATAACATATGCATCACGTTGCCATGTACTTTGTTAGCGGTTGTGTACACTTTGGTTCTGCCAGAAGATTGTGACATGTAAAGTTTTACAATCTTGGTCGACCGACATAATATGACACGTGTACAGTGTTGGTACTCGCCTCAAGTGTTTTCTCCATTGTCCACATAACATTAATTATTCAGTGTAGACGCAGATGTTGATGCCTTTTGAGAATTCTCTCTCTCAAAGTTCTAATAATCATCTTTCCGTTTTAGATGTATTTTATAACTGTACACGTCCACTCCTCTTTATATCATCATCTATGTTTGACAGCTAGAATAGTTTGTAACAACAGATGATACGAAGTTTTTCCCTAAATTTCACTTAGGACAGACAAGTTTCATAAGACATATCTCTGTAAGACTGCATGGACTATGTTATAGTTTAGATGGATATTATTTTCTACATTTGTATGATGGCTTGAATATTACATGTTTCGTACCATAAAAGATGAGAAGGGTTATATATTGTATAACCCCGTGAGATCATTATTGTTGTAAATGTATTCTTACCTGACCTTGATTATCATGTAATCCCATATAGTTGTTATTAATACAGAAAGTGTACACATTCATAGCATCATATACCATGGTATATTCGGACAAAAACACACTAATGGTTTCATCCAATATATATACATGATTCACTCTTGTTTATTCCCAGTTGGCATTCCAGGTACTTGACCTCTAAATATCTTGTTCGGGAACCAGTTGTTGTGACTGAGTGAACATCATGTGATAGATGATCTTAGAGATTAGCATATCGTCGCCTTGTTCCGGCCGAAGTCTGTTTCAATGTTCCGACCTACTAGTGGACTTGAAGGAACAACTTAAAAGGTTTCATTCTTTGTGCTACACACCATTACAGCAGATTATAGAG